>CAEFZX010029947.1:0-25785 GCA_903066825.1 Alfaro cultratus
AAGTAGTCAGTAATCTAACTAAGTTACTTTTTCAAGGAGTAATCAGTAATCCGATTAAAGTTACTTTTCCAAAGTAACTATGCCATCACTGTTTGTTTGTTTTAAAAGCTAAATTCATACTGTCTGATTATTATGTGCGATATGTTCAAGAGCTGTACAGTCTTTGACATTGGTAGGCTATAGTCCAACCTAAGTCTTTTATTTTTAGGGTATAAACCACAACTCAAAAAGGGGTATTATTCTCTGATTAGTCCTGACTTAAGGACCAGGTCTTCCTGAAAACCTGAGGCCAGAAAATCTTATATGTATACTTTTAACCATGCTATTTTTTGAAGTAAAGTATGTTTAATTTGCTTTTTAGTCTATGACTATCTTTATTTCTTATTCTGTTCATCAATTTTTTAGAACATTTTTATTCTATTTGGTTGAATTTAACCACAATATATTTTTGATGATTTTCAATCCAATGCATTCTGCTATTTTAGATTTTTGTCATTTTAATTCAAGTAACATTTTTATTTTTGTTATGTTGAGGTACATTATGTTGAGGTAGGTACATATATATGTATGCACACATATATATGTACATATATATGTATGTATATACACACACACACACACACACACACACACACATATATATATATATATATATATATATATATATATATATATAATGATAATTTGAACATGAGCTAAATTTAGATTGTAGTTTTCATCATACAGCTTTAATTTTCACGTCATGAAAAAGACACACTGAATCCACTAAACTGAAATACACAGCTGCAGAACAACCAAAACGTACAAGGACTAAAATGTCTGCCAACATTTTTAATGCCATCTTATTAATGCACTTCAGTTTTTTTCAATTATCTTTTGATAATGTGCTATCTGATTTGATTCCAAATCATCAGTCTGGGAACAATCTAACATTCAGAAGAATACATTTTCCACTTTATTTCCCTGTTCAACCTTCTGAGACTTTGTATTATCTCCTGTTTTAGCTCAAATGGATGCTCTTTTCTCTCTTGCCCTTTAAAAGAGAACAACATCTGTGGCTTATGGGAGGAAGAGTGACATTTTCAAAATTTAAAGCTTCTGAAATGCTCTTTCTGATTCTGCTTGCTTTGTGTGCTGCGGCTTTGAGAGTCAGATTCACTTTTCTCTGATGAGAACAAAACAGTGCAGTTGGACAAGCTTGGCATCGAAACACTTCAAAAGTTCATCGGTCTCTGTGTGCTGAGAACGGGGAGACAGCTTAATCACTCAAACGCAAATGGAAGGGAAAAAAAGTCAAATGCACACACATAGCACATCATGAAGAAAGACAAAAAGACAGACACAGAGGTGTAGCTTTACATTACTTACATGTGTGGCAGGTTGCTCCATTGTATCCTGTTCCATCGCAGTTACAACTAAAACTGTCCCATGTCTGTTTACACCTGCCTCCATGTTCACAGTGATTAGGCATACACCTACAGAGATGTGGACAGAGCTCATAAATATTTACAGGCCATGCTGGCTATACAAGTCAGAAACACATTTAACATATCCACAATTTACTTTGTAACAATGATATGAGTGGTTGAGTGCATGTGAACAAGTTGTACAGTTATCAAATCTAACATGATGCATACATCATTCCAAAGTGAATAATTCTTTATGAATGTCAAAACATTTATGTAGTTGCACAAACACTTTATGGAAAACATTGTTATTAAAACATACAATTTTCTGTACAATTGTGCAGGGGATTTGTAAATTTTAGTATTCTGAAACTATGAGTGCACAGTTATGGAAGAACTGAAGTTTACTCTGTAAATCCATTCTGGATCAACATGAGGCTGACCAATAACCCCTTCAAAATAATAATAATAAAAAAAGTTTAAATTGAAAAGGTATTTTGGTTTTAGTAATTCACTGAGCTAAGCCTTTTTAAATCAACAATAGATACAGGGTCTGAAAAAATATTTAACAGTTCTTGAACTTTATCATTGAATTTCTGAAAAATATTCCTCAAGCTCAGTTGGATTGGATGAAAAGCATCTGGACATCAATTTTCAAGTTCTCAGCTGGATTTGTGTCTGGACTGGGTCATTCTAACCAATGAATGTGATTTGTTCTCATACATTTCCTTTTCTTCAACAAGTTTTCTTCCAGGAGTGCTGCATTTAGTTCAACCACCTAATACCTTCTGACTAGTCTTCCTGTTAATGGCGAAGAAATGCAGTCCCACAACTTGACAGGATGGGATGGGAAGGGAATGATATAGAATATACTCCAACCATCGCCATATTTCAGAGTGGTAATGGTGTGTTCAGAGTTAAGTGAATTTAGTTTTTCATCTCCCACCATTTTGTTATTTAGACAAAAGAGTTCAATTTTGGTTTTATCTGATAAGAGCAGATGCTTCATCATGTTTGCGGTGTTTCCTATATGGGATCTCTCAACTTGCAAACAAGACCTGTCCAAGGGAATAAAAGTGAACCAGAACCCATTTCTAAAATCCTTACACTGGCCCCCTGTAGCTCAGAGAATAGACTTTAAAATTCTTTCATTAACTCATAAATCACTCAGCGGCTTAGCACCACAATACATTAAAGATTTGCTGTTGTTGTATCAACCTTCCAGACCCGTCAGACCTTCTGGTTCTGGTTCTGCTCTGCATCTCCAAATCCAGAACCAAATGTGGAGAAGCAGCATTCAGCTTCTATCCGCCACAAATCTGGAACAAACTTCCAGAAAATTGTAAAACAGCAAGAACACTAAGTTCCTCTAAATCTAGACTAAAGACCCAGCTGTTTAGAGTTGCTTTTGAACCATAATAAATGAAACACTAACCAGCGTTTTGATGTGTAATGAAAAATGTAATGTTTCAATTATTGACTGTGTGTTTTTGTGTTCTTATGATGTGATACTTGAACTGCCTTGTTGCTGAAATGTGCTAAATAAATTTAATTGATTGATAAATTTTTTTAAACAATTAGTTTATAAGGACAGGTAACAACATTCTCCAGTATTTAGGTAAGAATAAAAAAATCCTTGCAAATTAATAAAACGGAACCTACATGTTGTCCTGCATGGAAGTTTTCAAATAATTTTTTTGTTGTGATTCAACCACATCAGAGTATCAAGTGTTTCTAAGAGTAAAAAAAAAAACTTGTTTAGACTGTGTATATATACACACATCCAGAGAGATCTAAGAACACGAATGTTTGCATGGGAATGCAAGCATTCCCACACACACGATATGTATCTAGGGCTTAATTTTTCAAATGAATCAAAGCAATGAAAGCAAGAGGAAAGCCAGCTGAAGCAACACAAACACTGACTCAAAGAGCAGCAGGGTTCCTCTGAAAATGCCATGTTCTTGGCCAAGTTGGCAATCAGGCAGTTTAAAAGCAGACAGGTATTCTGTCTTTATGGCTAAACAAGATCGCAACTGTAGAGATACCGCCTGTAATGATGAAGCTGAAATACAAGTTTGATTTTTTTTCACAAGGCTATAAACAACAATAAACCTTTAAGAGCTTCTAAGCTGCAGAAAACAACAACAGTGCTCCTGCTTTACAAAACTCAGTACAGCTTCAGCAGGCAAAGACGCTGAGATAAAATGTCATTGTGCTTGCACAATGGGTTGCAATTGACAAGTCCTGACAATTTCAAAAGACATTATTCTTAGCGGGCTGGGAGCACTGAACCATACTAACTACTCTGGGCTTTGTGTGAGAGGAAAGAAAATCTATGGGGAGATTGAAGCTGATGTAGGATTTGTGTTCAATTTTTTGTCCTACTGCTTGTGTTGCAGTATCACCCTTTTAGAATAACATTGATATTGTGGAAAAATGCGTATGCATTGCTTTGTGTGTCTGCAGGATGCAAAATTTGGCTGTTCTGTGTGTGTGTTTTTTTATTTCTCAGTCTAAACAGAAACCCACAGCGGAACGGCATTGATCAAAAGGAGGTCAGACAGGCCCATTGAACTGCCTTCAAAGACATTCTGATTAGTTAGATGGTAACACTGCGTCCATTCATCTTCTGTGGCAGAACAAGGCCCACCTGAAGTAGTGCACTGCTGATACACAACTTTTGAAGCGATAGAGGTTGGCAATAAAGCAAGTAATAATGATAGAAACCTTGCTATTTTCAGATCATTATAAGATTTGTTTTAAAAAAAAACCTAAGTCAGTCTGTTTTAAGCAACAAGCAGCAACACAACAGCACAGCTACCGTATTTTCCGCACTATAAGGCGCACCGGATTATAAGGCGCACATTCAATAAATGGCCTATTTTAAAACTTTTTTCATACACAAGGCGCACCGCATTATAAGGCGCATAAAATAGACGCTACAGTAGAGGCTGCAGTTACGTTATGCATCCATTAGATGGAGTTGCGCTAAAGGGAATGTCAACAAAACAGTCAGATAGGTCAGTCAAACTTTATTAATAGATTACAAACCAGCGTTCTGACAATTCTCTCGCTGCTGCTCTATTCCCGTGTTCTACTGCGTGACTGATCGCCTTGAGTTTAAACTCTGCGTCGTAAGCGCGTCTCTTAAAAGGAGCCATTTTGGGGTCTTTACACATACACACAAATGGAAATGAAAAGGCACTTTGCGCAGTCATATATCCCAGCATGCACCGCGCTTCTTCTTCTACGGTGGAAAATGAAGTCGGCTGCTTACCGTAGTTGGGAGACCTCTTGTGGCTCAATATTGGTCCATATATAAGGCGCACAGGATTATAAGGCGCACTGTCGGCTTTTGAGAAAATTTAAGGTTTTTAGGTGTGCCTTATAGTGCGGAAAATATGGTACTTGAAACAAAACTAAACACATCAGTTATCAGTTATTTTTTTATACATAATCGGAAACAGTGACATTCAATAACAGGTGGTTGCACCAAGTGTTTTTATTTTATTTTTTTTACATGAACACAGTTTTTTTTTTTTTTTTTACCAAAGCATGGTAGCTTATAAAACTTGAAAAAGACATGGCCAGCCTACCAAAATTACTCTAAGGGAACCTTGACTGTTCGGCAGGAAACAAAATAAACCACAACAAGCTGAGGAAAACCTCAATTTTGAGAAGTTATTTTTCATGGAATGATGAAGGTAACATGTACATTTTTGTGTAAATTTGGCATAAAGCTAACACAGTATCTTGCTGGCTGGGTGAATATATCTACTTCGCTGCGTCATGATCTGGACGATTTGTCTTCCTCTGCTGAGGAATTCTGTTCTTTATCAGAAAATCTTGGAGGAGTATGTTGGACAATTAGTTCATGACCTTACGGACAACTGCACTGGTATTTCTTTCAGCAGCACAATGATCCTGCAAGTCCAACTCTGATTAATTAAAAATATATATATATATTATGAATGTTTTAGAGTAGTTCAGTCAAAATCTGGACAACAAAAAATGACTAAGGTGTTGGGATTTCAACTCCTATACAGGAGGTTTATTCTCAAAAACTCTTTCATATGAGGGATGTACAAATGAATGAGGTAAGATTCCTTTACAAAGCCTCATTGTCAGTTGCCACAAAAGCTTAATGGCATTTGTTGTGGCCAACTATGTTACAATCTGGGGCCAACAATCTGGTTTAGAGGGAATAACTCGTATTTAAATGGTAAGATTGCTTCAGAAAGATTTTTGCTTTTTATCCGTATAAACACAAGAAATTTGCAAGAGGCACCATACTGCATATTTTCACAGAACTGAAGATGAAGGATCTATTATTATTAAAATTACCTGTTGTAACCTTTCTGGCAAACAGCAGTATTTTCAATAGATAAACAAGTGAATCAAACTGAAATGTCAACAACTTGCTAGAAGTTGTTGACAACATTGAGAAATGGCACATAAAGTATCCGACTCTTGCTAAGTTACACTCCAATTAGATGGAGAACTATGTGACTCATTTTTGATGCTTGATTAAGATCGCACAGCCTCTTTCCAAAGCAGATAGAATTTGCTCACATTCCCCTACAACATGGAGCCACCCTTTAAATTATATCCATTTATCAGTGTGACAAGTGCATTTAAATGAGCCACATATAAACATAATTCATTTGATGTTGCACAGACGACAAAGAAAGCCCTGATTAATTTGTCTCGGGATCAAATTCAAAGGTTTTATATAAACAGTATTGTTTGCTTTGTGACTTTCATTCCAAAACTCCTGATTTATGACACTACTGTGTTTGTGCTCTTTCTTATTTGTCCATTTTTTCTTTCATGAACTGTAAGGTGTGTGTGTGGGTGTGTGTGTTTGTGCAGGCAGCGGTGATTGTTCCTACCTGTCTATGATTGCACACATGTCCAGGCTGATATTCTCAAATGCTCCCACTGTGCCTTTCTCCACTGCATGCAAATCAGCAGGATGGTCGTCTACCAGGATCGCCTGCATGCATCCCTGAAAGGATCGCTGGGATGGTGGCAGCAGTGTTCGCAAAAAGTACCCTGGAAACAAGCAACATCACCATATAATACAATACTGTAGAAATATTTTTAATTGCTGCCAATTAATTAATTGCTACAATGGAAAGTGTTTTATGAAAAAAAAAAATTTCAACAAAACTGAAGCCTAAAAAGCATGCAAGTAGGAACAGAAACACAAAGTAACTGGCAGCTTTGAACGAAGCAGGAAGATTGTGGGAAGAACACTGGTTTTTTGATCAACCACTTCAAACCTTCAGCAGAGGTAGACATTAAACATACCAAGAATATAAGCCTTGAGAAGAAACAACAGACCAGATCAGTGGCCAGTTAATGTCATTTCTTTTTACAACCATGAGCCTTTATCAGGATTCTGTCTTTAAACATTACAGACAAGGTCTAGCAGGAGTCAATGGCCCATCCAGAAGAGCCATTGGGCCTTGACTGAATCGGGAACAAGTGTAGGACAAATCTCTATGCTTATCCTTTTTATGTGTGCTGTGATCACACACGCACACACACATACAAAAATTGAAACATCATATCCAGCGTTACTCCAACACATTTGAGTACACTTTTCCATAGAATAATGAAGTGCCTCTGCAGAGCAAAGGCAGAGTGTTAAATTTGACATGAGGACTTAAAACTAAATCTCTGCTACAAGCACAGAGGTAAGTCATAAAACACAGCAGCTCAATGACATCTCCATCATAGTGATGTTATAAGCTGTCATACACCCCAGCTTGGCCATCAGCCTCAAGGCCAAAGCATCAAAAAGGCTTGCAGTTAGAGGCATATGTACACTGTGCACGTGCGTGCGGGGGTGTGTTTGTGTGTGTGTGTGCACCCAGTCATTATTCAAGTTCATGTGGCTTACTAAAAAACAGTAAATGCTTTGTAACTGTGTGCATGTTTTTGCCAGATTCGGCTCTTTCTTTACATCTTTTATTTCATTTCATGCCTAAAAAGTTCCTTCTGTCGTTCTTGCCATCTGTCTGTTCTTTTGCCACACCTGCCTGCTGTCATTTCTGAGGAGCGGGAGACAGGCAGTTGGAGAAAAAGAAAGAGGACATGTGGAAAATTAGAGAGAGGAAAGAGGGATAGATAAAGAGAGTGAAATGGGTGGGGGGTGAAGATGTGGAACAGAGCAGCTGGTTGGCAGCACTTTGAGTCCTGTAGATACCCGGTGAATACAAAGGATACATTCCTGAGTATGTGGAAGAATGGGAGATGTAATGCATGAACCTGTGGGTGGATGGATATGCATTGTTAAAAGGAACAAAGACGACATGGATTTGTTGCTTTGATGCGCCATCTAAGCCACCACATGAATGTTTCTACAGTTTACAAAGGTTACAACAGATTTTGAATATTTTACATCAAATATAAACACAAATTCACACCAGCAGTCAAAAAGGAAATCTGAATCTGCAAGTTAACGCTACTACTATCTTTACGATATTTCAGTGCCAAAATATCTCGACCAATAAAACAGTCCTACTCAAGGAGGATCCTCAAATACATTTGGTCTTTACATTTAAACATACTGTTAGATACATAAAGCTACAAACAATTTCCAATTAAGCCGATTATATTATTAATCTCATTATTCTCAAATCTGTGTCATTGTATGGTTTTAATTTGTAGCACACGCAAACCAGAACACCGTTCAGTATCTGGAACAACAGCAGTAATCCCCTACAGTCGTCCTGGCACTCTTTCACAGTCTTCCTGTTGTGCCCAGAGAGCTTATTTTACAATACACACTGGAAGAACAACAGCTCTTATTTTCCAGGCCACAGCCAAGGCTGCGACTAATTCAGAGACACTATTTCAGAAGATGCAAACTGGAAATTTGCCAAAATGCTCTGGTGAGAAAATTTGTTTACATTTTTCAAGGAAGATTTGGAAGACACAAAACACTACTCCCAAAAAAATTAAGTGTCAGAAAAAAACATTTATTTTCGAGGGCAAACTTTTTTAGGTAAAATCTAAAACATTATTATTTTTTTTTAATCATTTGAAATATTCATGAGCAGATACAGATAACTTTTGTACAGTTAGTGATGGTGTCAGGACCAAGCAGACAGATTTCTCCCAGACATGAAACATTGTGACATTTCAATATCATTGCATGAGATTTCATTTCACATCAATTAAGCATTCAAAGATTCTCACTCTGATAATTATGGCAGAGCCTCATCATGTCTAATTTATCCCAAAATGATGGGGAGGTCATTGCAGCATGTGGGATTAGTGCAGAAATCAAATTTAAATTCAAACACTAAAAGGTTTTTGGTTGTAATTTGTAAACAAAAATCTTAACGGGATAAAAATGCCAATTTTCAAATTAGTTTCCAGGGATGGTACTTTAAAAGGCTGTTACTATCTTTTACAACATGAGTAATAAAAAGATAGTAACAGCTTAAGATAAATAAATCAAATGTATTTAATAATTAAAATGGCTAAAAGTAAAGTGATCCGAGATGTGATGTCATCATTAGTCATATAGTCCTATCGATTGAATGGTCTTCAGAATCTTATAATTGACAATTTTGATTAGTGTATCCATAGGTCACTGTTCAAGCAGAAGAAAGAGCTTGTTACAGGGTCTGTTTATCCTGCCTCTTCAAAAACTAAAATTTGTGGATGTCTTGTGTCACTTAATAATTTCTCTAGGCACAGCTTCAGGAATGAGAAACTATGTTCTGTAAATTTTGCTTTTGGTTCTCAAACACAAGTACTATGAAGGGTGAAGACAATGAATGACAGAATGGTCTGGTGATCCTTGTGTAATCAAATAACTACATAAGTACATTGATAAAGGTACTTGTTTTTAAAAGTTGTGGTGCAAACTTATGTTTCTGCTTTTTCATCCAAAGGGATCTGGTTTTGTGTGTGTGATGGGATAAATACTGCTTAATTTCCTAAATTTGCTATTTTTCCTCCAGTTTTAAAACCCAATCAGGCACATAATGCATATGTGTACTAAAACTATTTCAACAGTGAAAACACATTTCCTTGTCCTCTATTCGTTTAAATGTAGCTTCTGGATTATCTAACACAATATAGTCCTTCAAATATGTCCCAAGTGTTTAAAAAATGCGTTCCAGGATGAGATTTCTTATCTCCCAGGTGCACTGAAGCTTACTAAATTCATTAAATCACACTGTAAAGGTCAAGTAAAATTCCCTGTTTCAGACTTTTTCTAAGCTGTGGAATAAAAATCTCTCACCATCTGAGTCAGATAAGTTCTGAATGAGCATGGGAAATTTAGGTCTTATCTATCAGATGAGCATTTAAGGGGAAAAAAAAAAACCAATTCTGTGAAAAACATAGGCAGATACAAGCAGTACAATACTCATTGCTGTCACCAAAAATGAGCTTTAAATGTAGCATTCCTGCTTTCTATACCATGACTAAGCTTGTTACTATGCATGTCCCATTTTACTTTTTTTTATAACAAATTTTGTGTTCAGCCAAAGCACCACAGGTGAATGTGGTTCTATAGCAAACCTATATCAAAACAAATAAAAAAATACAATAATAAGAGCAACATGCCAGAAAGAATGTCAGATTTGGTCAAATAACTTTTGTTTTACTAACACTCCTTCACACTTGGTTTAATGGCAAAAAGGCATTTAAAATCATCTAGAATGCAGATACTCTTTGCAGATTCTTGAAATAGGTCTTCCGGGGTGATTCAAAAATTCCCATAGCGTGTATTTGGAGCGTGAGATTGCCTCTACTTTCACAGCGAGATCATGGTGATTTATTATCATGGTGGCAACATAACTGTCTTTTTAATGGATCCAGATGACACCAGTGATGGGTTATCTATAATTGTTCATCAGAAAATATGAAACAAGACTGGCCACACTAGCCTCACACCAAGGCTATCACTTTATTTTGCCTAGTCCAGGCTGCTATCATCCCAAATGCTAATTCTCTTGGCAGTTTGACTGCTATAGTGTATACTGCTCTGCAAAGGATCTCCTCGCTAGTAAATACCCAGCAACAGCTAGGTCTCTTACATATAAATATTGACGGGATGGGGAAAACACCTCCAAATTCACATCAGCTAGTGGCTGTGTGACAGAAAGAATGTAAGAGTTTTATAGGCGGCTGTTTAAGTATAAAATGTATTTCCCATGTGATCAAAGAAAAGAAGCTCAAAGATAAGGAGAAAAGGGTAAGAGGTACAGGCTATAGGCTTCATAATATCATTTTATTATAGTTATAGGGCAAGTTATAAAAACAAATGCTAAGAGTGCAGTAATAGGATGGTTTTCCTGACACAGAAATGAGATTTTATGAAATTTGTTGAAGTAATCCAGCAGTGTATGAATGCTAAGGGTGAGACTGGAGTACAAACAGTCTCACCCAATGCACTCAATGTGTTGAGTGCATTGGCAACATTTAGCTAGTTTAACTCAATGTTTTCATGAGGCCTGGTGGGGCAACATGAGAAATAAACCGAAAAAACATAATGAGGCATAAAAAAAATGGAATAGGGTCCTATAAATATCATCTGCTATTGGACTGCAGGTTTTGGGCCTGAAACATTGATAAAAACCAATCATTTAATTTCAATTACTGAAGTAGTATATCAAAAGCAGAACAAGTCAATATGCAGTCACCAGCATTTTATTTTGTTTCATGTTGTTTTGTTGCCACTAGTCAACACTTTATAGAATATTGTCACATATTTGCCTCAAACCACCACAGAGCCAACATGCTTTATCTCTACCACTAATGCTTTATGATGCATACTTAAGATGTATGCAGGATTATACCAAAATCATCAAATGGTTGGAGGCATGCCCAATTATGCCAAATTTAGTTTATTTCCACATTACATGCCTAAGTTTATATTAATTGGGGTGAAAATACCCCGATTAATATAAACTTAAACTTATTAAAGTAGAAACTGTAAATTAATTACAGTCTCCACGTATTTGAAATCAGTTTCACAGCAAAAGCACAGTCTATTTTTACAGAATTGTAAATACATTCAACAGTAAAAGATGTGCATGCAAAATGTACTCCTTGTATTGAATAAATAAATAATTAAATACATTTGTATACATGCATTAAGTTTAATAAATACATTTTTTTTAAAAAAACATCTCACTCTAGTTTAAGTACATCTGAGATGTTATTCTATAGTCAAACAGCACATTAGTCAGCAAAGCAGTACATGTGGTGAACTCATCCCTTCTATCAGATGTTTCCCCCCAGGCTGTAAAAGCAACAGTTGTCAAACCATTAATAATTAAAAAAAATATCTGGAGAAATCCCCAAGTAAAGTTTTACACATTTCAGCAACAAAGTATTTCAAAGTGATTTACATGACCAGCACATAACATAGTAACCAAATATGAAGCAAGCATCAAATATACACCATATATAAATGTATTTGTTTTTCAAAGGTGTCCATAAGCAATTGGGTTTTAGTCTTGATGCTGTTTTGCATTTTTATGGATGTTTGTTCCAGATTAGAAGATCATTAGTTGCAGTCTGGATTACAACTTTTCATTACTTTTTTTTTTTTTTCCATTGCAGAGTAATGTGCTTTGTTGTAGTTTGTGTTTTTATCATGTAAAACACTTTTAATTGCTTTGTGGCTGGAAAATGCAATGGAAATAAACTTGATTATGACATAGTGCAAATAACACAAATAAAACTGTGTAGTTAGTTAACAGCCAACTGTCACTGCAGGCTACAGACCATCCCTGAATTATCTGTGAACAGCTTTTATCCCAGAAGGCTTTCCAATAAAACTGGATGGATTGCACTGCAACGTCTTTAAGTGTTTTTTTTTTTTTCATATATATAAATTTTCTTTGTACTCAGGCAGTGCAGATGACAGAGATTTTAGACTCACAAGAATTAAATATAGTGACCCCATTAAAATAAAACAAACAAGCTGCAACAAAAAAATGAAGGGGTTCAAAAATGAAGCCTTTTATGCTGCAACTAAAAGGCTTAGTTGCAGCATATATTTAATTCATTCCAAAATCCAGGAAACCTCACATAAATATAAATAAAACAAGGACCAGGTGCAAAGGGATTTGAGCCAACACTAATAAGGTTGTAATTTAGCACTGTGGTTGGACAATAAGTACAGACAGTTTTAAAAGGACTCAAAAAAGTGAGTAGTTGCTCCTGCTGGGTTTTTCTCTCAACATAAGCGGTTCCACTGAAAGCAAATGAATGCCTTAAATCCTTATGATTTGAAGCAGATGGCTACATGGATGACTGAACCTACATAAATTACTGAGAGCAATTATCTCAGGTCTTGTCATGTATAGAAAAGAACATAGTCTCTTCATGCCACAAAGGGGTCTCTGCTAATTGTGGCACAGTGAATGTAATGTCTCCCTTCCAGGAAGTGCTGATGAAAGACTGTTTGAGAGCTTTAGGACAGCTTAATTTGCCTGGCCTGTTTGACTCATCAAGTTGAGTGATCGGAAAGAATAATTGAGGGCAAGCTAAAGGCTAAACTATCTTTTGTACACTCAATATATTATTCTGTTTCCTCTGTTCTAGGATGAAAATTGGCCCCTGATGGTTTGGAGCATTTTAAATTTATGTTCCAGATTTTCTATCTGAGGTCTAAATACATGTTCAACTGTGTGATATGGACTTTCATGGCTTTTGGTCAAACACCCACACATTCTGTTCAGACAAGTTAAAAGGCAAAAAACAGATTGTGCACATTAGCCTACACAGACTGTGCTTTAAATTACTCATGCTGTTATTTGTGAAGTTGCTGTAAGGGAATTGGGGGAGTCTAAGAGTACTGATCAGTACAAAAAGTATACTGTAGAAGTACATAATTATATATATATATATATATATATATATATATATTTTTTTTACATAAAATATATATTGTAAAATATAAATAATTGTAATAAATAAATTGCAAAATATATATTTTACAAATGTTAAGAAGTAGAGTCATGTCCCATCTGCATTTTAAAATATTAAATGAATTTATAGTATATGACCTTCATCTGCTATACTAAATTTACAGATTGTTCTTGTGTACCTTTCATGAGTAATTCTTTGCATGTGGTCCTCTAGTTCAGTAAACGAGATGCAGTGTGATAGGTAATTTCTCAACCTATATAAAAAGAACCACAGACAACGTTACTTAGTTTTCAACCAAATTCTTGCAAGAATTGAGAAGGTACCGAAGATCAGCTCCTACAAGCCGATCTCCTTGCGTTCTTGCGTTCTCCTTGCTGCAGAACTTGTCTTTTTATTAGCAGGGAAAGGAAGTGAATGAAATGTGGAAGAGTGATCTTAACCAAAAGGGGGAGGTCTATCCTGATAACAAGGAAGGGAAAACAGAAACTAAGGAGTATCTCAGGAAGTTCTCCTAAAAAGCACCTGCAAAAACATGCTTGAGGTTAAGGAAAGGTTAGTTATGTCTTACACACAGTTTAACAAGTTCCTCCTCTCTGCGGTGAGATTACTAAACATTTAAATAAAAATAAAAAAACAACTAGTAATATAAAACTACTAATGTAAGAAAGATAACAAAACATAAAAATTCTAATGCAGTGCTGAATATTATCTGATATTCTTAGGTTGGACAAATGCACCACAGACATCTTTCAAGAAAAGACCACATCTGTTAAAGTGGACAAAAGGAAATAGGGTATCACGTAGTAGTTCTGTTTTTAGTTTGATTTGCAATTAAATTGTGTGGAACTGTTAAAATACATTTTAAATTCAGATTTAAAACATCAACAAAATAAACAAAAAGTGCTGCTTGATGTGAATCGGTTTGGAAAGCAATGAGTGATTTTTTTTAATTTTTTTTTAGATTCGGCATTTCCACAAGTGTCTGCCACAAATTCCCTTCCATGTCTGAAAACTGGTGTCCTAACAATTGCTTTGTAGTAATAGTCAACAGTTTTGTATCCCCTGCAGTATTCAAACTTGTGTTTACCACCAGGCTCCCAGCTCTTCAGCATTCATTATGTCATGTAAAATTAACAAGTAGCGCCCCAGTCCCAGCTGCTGCTATTTCTGCCTTCATATTACCTCTGCCAGTGGGGAAAAGCCCAAAAACAAATATTTATTTTTTTCTGAATTGTAGTGATGCATTGCACGTATGAATGGATGTTTTTTTCTGAAATATATTACATATTGATTTCATAAAGTGTTATCACAGTCTTGTTTTTTTTTTTTATCATATCCAAGTTAAGATATACACATCAGTTTTATAATGTATACATAAATCAGGCAAATAATGATCATTTTGCTTATCCTCTCTTCTTCATTTAGTCTAACTTGTTAACTTGTGTTTTCCATAGAAATGTTTTAATGTCTTCAGGTCGATTTTCTTCTTTGCTATTTCTACATTTGTCTTTGCAGTTCCAGTCTTCTTTTATCCATCTTTCTGGTATGCCCTCTTCAAGCAGTTAAGACATTACAAGGATCCTCTCCTCTTAGCCTCTATTGACTCACAGCTCTGCTTACTAAAATCAATCAATCACCAATTCAATCAAAATAGAGACTGGAGGTAAGAAGAAAATGGGAGCGGAAAGAAAAGAGAAGATAGACATGGAGCAAAAAGGGAAACTAGATTGAAGTATAATAATGAAGAACTTTTAAGAGTTTAAATGAAAGCCATTGGATCAACCCCTGCTTAAAAGAAATGAAAAAAAAGGAAGTGAAAAAGCTAAAACTAGAGCTACATTCAGACAAAGAAAGGTGCACATAAAAAAAAAAGATCTAAAAAAAAACCTGTCAACACGGATTTGATGCATTCACCAAACTTCAGCAAAAGATTTAATCAGATAACAATGTAAAAGAACCTTGATGTGTGGGCACGCGCGCGTGTGTGTGTGTGTGTGTGTGTGTGAGTGTGTAAAGTGCCCTGATGCTTATTGACTAGTCTGAGGAAAAGGTTTTTCTTGATTGAGGAGATGGAATTGTGCCAGGGAGAAGAGACTAAGGGATGATGGGGCAATCAGAGCCACACTTTCTCTCTCAGTTACTGTAATTTCATACAGAGCCTCCTTGCACACACATCATTTGGCAGACAGATAATGGTGTCTGGCGTCATTAACCTGGCATGCTTCTAATTCATACAGATTAAAGATGCTGCCCATTCTAGCTCTGGGTTGATCTGTGGTGAGTTTGTAGTTTCTGAGCTGTTTTCACTGGAGAAGACATCCACTAATGTCAACAAATGTGAAAATGTATAGACTAAATTTAAGTACCGTAGTTAGTGGCAGACTGCGGGGATCTTACGACATAAGAAATAGAGTGCTTTTCAAAATTATTCACTTCCCCATCTACCCCACACACATAGTCTCACTCCAACAACAAACTTACATTTTGTGGGCTTTGACGTGAATAATCAACACAAAAATATTACATGAAAATAAATTTGAAGGAACATTAGTGAACAAAAAACACCTTAAAGGCAAAGGAACACAACAGACGGGAAAGTTTTAGAGACATTTAAAGCAAGAGTAGACCATAAAACAAGATTCCTAGCTTTCAATGTCTCACAGAGCAATGTTCAAGCCTGATTAACCTGAAAAAATTATTAATCAAAACCTGGTTGCCCACTTAAATTGACAGACTGGGCAAGCAGTGCATCAGTCATGGAAGCAGCAAAGAGCTTCATGGAAACTTTGGAGGAGCTGGAAATATCCAAATCTCAGGTAAACAGTGTGTTGATAAAAACATTTATTTATTTCCTCCAAAAATGTAGCCTTAATGGAAGAAGAGCAAGAAGAAATCAATTCTTTAATGAAGTCATAGAGGTCCCATTTGCGTTCCAGTTTGCGACACACCAAATTGTAGAATATGCTGCCAGATCAAACAAAAAATACACCTTTTCAAATGCAATGTGTTGGTTATCACACAAAATAACAACATATGCAATGTGGCTAAACGTGAGCAAAAATAAACCAGAATGAATACTTTTGCAATGAACTGGATGGAGTGAAGACACACTAGAAAAAAGAGCAAGGCACAAAGATTTACATAAAAGTTTATGTTGTTTATATTGTTTGCTCATTTTGACCAAATGTAATCTTTAATTTACAAATAAAAATACTTGCTTAAAATAAAACATGCTTGGAAACTGCTTTATGAAGGCTGAAAAACCTAAAAAAAATAAAAAATAAAAAGCAAATAATAGTGTGATTTCAGAATAAGACATTTTCAAACGTCTTATTCTTGGGTGTATTCCTGTCAGCTGCTGTGGGGTTATGTGGCAGTGAATGTGGCCTGGAAGAAAATGGTGCACTGTGCATGTCAACCCTGCTGTGATGGTGTTTGGGTCACCCTTACCTCCCAGATGATAGGTTCCTCCTGTGGTGATGCTGAGAGGTGAGGTGGAACGCACGGCAGACACTTCTTCACCATCCACTGTCAACATTGCAAAGTTCTCTTTGGCGACCAGCCGTATGGCATGCCACTGGCCATCATTGAGGCTTGAGCCTGGTGAGTTCGAGAGGAAGTGACAAATATGTCTTTAGAAAACACAAAGGTTCTATCTTTTTCTTGGGGAGATGGGTTGATAAATATTTCAGAAAGAAAGTAATGTCATTCCAAATAAGTAGTTACTGCAAAAGATGTTTCAGGATTGCTGTCACACCTAAAGTGCACACACTTTTTTTGAATACTTTTGCTTCTCCTTGCAAAAGTATTCAATGATGGATCATTATAGATTTAGAGCATGGACAGTCAAAGTAAGAAAAATAATTTTCTTTTGGTCATGTTTGTATCTTTCTCAACGTCTACTTTGTACAACATTCATTTCTCTCTACGTTAAAGGCATTTTTGTTTGTCTGGTCATCGTGAATCTAACAGCACTTCACTTACACCACAGATACAGTTGTACACGTTTTCCCCTCAGGTCCTCTTCCTCCTTTCAATCCCTTACCCTTCTACAGGCACCTTCCAGTCTCGGGGCCTCTTTGTCTTTAATGTGAGTCGATCTCTATGTACATCAGAGTGGTGTGCATGTATGTGTTGGATGAATACAAGGTATGCACTCTCCTTTTTCTCCTTTCCCTTGTAGCTGTCCATTAAATATGAGTGATGTTTTAGCAAGGGGTATTACTAGTGGAGCTGAAAGAGAAGCCCACTCACTCTCCTCACCCTCTCCTCTATATATCACTTTTAGTGACGCTAAGTCCGATCCATTCTTCCATCCTCACGTGCATTTTTGCACCTTTGTCTTTCTTCTGCATTTAACTTTTTCCTTCTTTTTTTTTTTTCCCAAGTATCTTTCTACCGATCTCTTCTGTTCCTTGAGAATGGTACAATTTTATTCTTTCAATTGTATTCAGCTGAGTGGTCATCTGATTGTAATATATCAATATTGAGGACACTGCAGCAAAAGTTCAAGGTACGGTCATCTGCAAATCACCCTCAGTAGAAAGGTCTGCTTGCCAATCAATACACATGGCTTGACATGCTGCCTATGTCAATAAATTTGAACCATATATGTGAGAGCATCTGCTATCTTTTGGTAGCTCTTTTACTTTGTGCTTGGCAGGATCTGTGTGATTCGTCAACGCATCCAAGAGACACATTTCCCTTGTTTATTTCTTCCCAGAATGCACTTGACGACCCTCGCTTTCATATCAGCAGGGAGTCCACACTAATCAACCCTCCTCAGTAGGGAGTCCAAGTGTGTCAGTGTATGTGTAGATATGTATGTGGTCAGACGGTATCCAAAGAAATTAAGAAAAAAATGCCCGCCTGCTGTGAGTGTGATCACAGTGGGCACGCTCAGGCCACTGCAGGTTGTATATTCAAAAACAGAAGAATACATACAACGATGTTTCTTACTGTTCTGAAAAGATTGTCATAATGATATTTTTTGGGTGATTTCTGAAGGTTATAAACCCCAACATAATTGCAGACAATAAAATAGTTCTGCTTTGTGCAACTGATAACACACATGAATAGGTTCCGATAAAAAGCAACTTGATAACATTCTGTCTGCCTATATGTTGGTTTTGATTCAATCTCCTGCTAGCATTGAGTTCCATCACATCGCCTTTTATAACGGCTTTAATGCAATGGAAAATAGGGACCATTTTCCATTGCATTGTCCTCCGATCAGTTCACTTGCATTAGCTTTAAATATGGATCTTATCAGTTGTAGCCGTGGTACCATACTTTCTGATTTAATTCAGTAAACTCACAATATGAACATCAAATTTCACATTTTGAAATGTGTTACAGCTGTCACTCATGGTTGGGATTGTAGAGGTGTTTATGTATTACACTCTCTCCTTTGGATATTCTGAAAGGTCTTGAACGCCACTCGCAGTTTCGCTTAAACCAGCATTTTTAAAACATGCTACCACAGGGCTTCACTTTCAGAATCACCATAGTTACCTTAAATTAAATACCACTTTGCACGCTACAGCTAAAAGTAGTAATCCCTGAAAAGTGAAAAAGTGGCATAAAACCTGATAAACATAACATTTTGAGAAAATATTGCTTGTTTCTGATGGGACAGCAGGAGTCAGTCCTTCACAGTATGACTGAAAGTGTGATCTGCCAACCGCTGTGCAGAAAGGTGAAATGGATCTGTTGCATCTCTTTTTACCTACGGGTTTGTGCTCCTGTCAGTTTCAATGCCTCCATATGAGACGTTGTGGTTGCAAAATGTTCTTTAAGCTTATTTTAGGGTTGTTCTGGTTCTTGCAATCCTGAGTGCAACAAACTCTGCAGAAATTTAAATTTCTACCTGATGTTAGTCTTGTTCTGCTGATCAGAACAGGACTAAAGATACACAACTGCTAAAGAATAGAGAATAAAGAATAAAGAATAGAATGGCTGATTTCCATTTAGAACCAAAAAATGTTGATTATTTTAATCTACTCTAAAAAGGTTTAGTCAGATGCAAACTGCACCAGAAAGCAGTGACATGATCCATGTCACATCATGTCATCGTGCCACAGAATGAAATGTGACGACACCAAGGGCCAGTGGCAATTTCAATAGTATGATTTGTTTACAGAAAACAGACAATTTGTTTTCCAACCTTTGTCCTGAAAACAAGGTCTAATAATGAGGAATTCTCTGTTGGTGGTGTTTTTGCCCCCTCTGACTACAACATGTGCTGAATATGAGGATGGAGACGCTGAACAAAGTTTACAGATGGACAGACAGACTGGGAATGATATCAGGGATGAGCGTAGAGCTCTGAGACACATGTTGGTGGAACAGAGGGTGAAGCTGAGGAATACTAAGAATGGACTGAAAACCCAGAGAGAGGGGGAGAGTGGTTGTTCAGGAGATGGAAAATATAGAATGTAAATTATGTGTCAAATATTTAACAAATGTTTTAATTATTGGTGGATAAATGTATTACCTAATCCATCAATTAAATGATTACTGGTTACATCAATAAAACATTGCTCAAAATCTGTGCTTTGTTCACATAGCATCTCTCTAATGCTGTGTGATATATAAAATTAAAAACTAACATAAGAATATGCATCTTTGTGTCATTTTAAATGTGTGCATCCCGATTTCACAAAAACTCTAAAGTTTATTTTCTCCAAATGCCCATCAGAGACCATTCAATACAGAAAGTTCACTTGTCACAGAGTCTTCATAAATATTGGAGGGTGTCTACCAAACCACAGGTCTGCGTTACTGAAAGCACTGTAGCATTACATAGGATTTGGACATGGGTAACATTTACATTCTTGTTACGTGCTGTTAACTGGACCGGCATAAAATAACTCTACTGGACATTACTGCTGCTTCCCACAAAAAAAAACAAAAAAACAATTAATTAAAAAAATATATGTTCATGAAATTTTTCCTGTCTGCAATGGATGTGATTTTCTGCTCTACAAACTGAGGTTTTTTCAGGAGAAAGAAAAACTAAAGAATTAATTAACAATCTCTAAGTTTGTATCTAAGTGCAAGTGTCCAAGTGGGAATTTGCAAACCTTTCCTATTGCACTTTATTAGTTTTCCACAACATTAGTAAGCTTAGCTACACAGCAAACTATTATGTGCTAAACAATAAAAAATTCAAAGTTACCGAGATACCCATTTGTACGCCAAATAACACTAGATTTTCTAACAAGTTGGGTTTTATGCACACTGCTAAAAACCAGTCCCCTGTACAAACTTTCATAGAATCTGGGCTCTCGGCTATTGAGGAGAAACGATTGCTTCCTGGAGGCGTGGACTGAGTTGAGGTTTAAAATTTTACCCAATTGCTAACATTTGACCGTTAATTTTACAATTTGCCATTTCGACGCTTTGAAATGAAGAGAGAAGTGCTGAGCTGTGCGAGATGGCTGTTAATGTTAATTCAATATTTGGAAGAGTGGCCAACACGGACTGAACGGTTTTGTTCATTTCCTCCGCTGCCATTGCTACAACTAAAGGCGGACTACAATTTTAAATCAGTGCAGATAATCGACATCATCATACACAACTTTTCCTTCTTTTTGCTGATTGGACTGGTCAAAAATTGACCAGCGGCAATCTGAGTCAAGACGGGAAAGTCAAGACAACTGGAAGCAATATTTGTATTTTAAGTGGAATTGCACAGGAAGGCAATGGCCAGTCTAGGTTATATCCATTAGCTGATTGCTCTCAGCATTTAAATACATAAAGTAATAAACACATTAAACACAGGAAAATCAAATTTCTATCAAAACCATGAAAGCCCTTTGAAGTTTGGATGCACTTTTCTGTCCCTCTGTCAGATTTCTGTTGAATTGCTATGGCAGTTTTTCTTTAATTTTTTTTTCTCTTTCTGGATTATTACATTTTGATCCAGCATACATGCTAAATATGAATTATGTGTAGTGAAAATTTATGGGGGCCTCTGAGATAATTTGAAGAGCCTTGCACAACTTCATAGCCAACCCCATAAAGCTTCTGAATATGTCATGTTAAGCTTTGCCTACACACTCCAGAAATTAGCATAATAACACAGTGATACAGACATACACCCAAAACAAAGCAAATGAAAAAACAACTTAGTATTGCAATTTGGAGTGGTGTAATTTGAGTTGTTCCTCCCATAATCTGTGCCCTAGGCATTTTCATTATTGTAATGTTGCATGCTTCATCTTCGGTAGGTGCACTTCATCTCATGTGTGACTGATAGAAGTCCAGAATTTCAAGCTAACATAATGGTTATGAAGGCATGCATATAAGAAAAGGTAACATGCACAATTTTAACATAGAAAAAGAGTTAGATTTTGAATGAGAAAGCCCAATGTTTAAGGCATCCTATAACTTACAATAAAGATGTATCTCATCCTTTTAAAATACAGAAAGTTTGGGGTGACCAAAAAAAAAACAACCTCGTAGTAAAAGGTCTGATTGGCAGAAAAAAAATTATATAATTAAGATCTAAACGCTTTTTACAGAATGAAAGGGAGAAATATATATTGTGGTATCCATAGAAAAGCAAGGTACCACAAATGATGTATGTAACTAGCATATCTAACATAAATTTGAAAAATTGGTGGTAGAGTTGTGACGTTTATTGATTAAAAAACATGCATGGCAGCATTTGTATGAAGCTGGTTTACATTTTTGGCTATTTTATTAAAGCACTTTAACCACAACTTTTAATTCAATGAAAAGCACTGAGTATTGTGTATAATTTTAGACAAAAAAACAAACAAAAAAAAGCAATCCTGTTGTAAGAATATTGACAGATGGACTAGAATTATTGGGGTGTCCTAATGAGCTAACAAGTACCTTACCGGCATGCTTTTTTTTTTGTTGCTTTGCTTTATGAGAACATATCTAGCGAGTTTACTTGCAAGTGAGAAAGACTATTATAAGTCATCTTAGCTCTTACTGTGTCATTGAAGCCAGAATCCTGATGGGTTTCTTTTTAACAGACTCTAGTGACATAGTCAAAAGAAGAAGTGTGTGTTTGCATCTGGAATGTTTGTGTTGATGAATTCTAGTAATACTGATGACTGATGTAATCACAGGCTCAAACTCAATTAGCCTAAAGGCTATTTTGTAATAATCCCAACCCCTGGGCATAATGGTCTATTACAGCAGCAGTGGACAGAATAAATAAGAGTGTGTCTCAGGAAAGCAAAAGATAGAGAAAAGAAAGAATGAGAGGGGAATACAAGACTTCAAAAGGAAAGCGTAACAGGGCTTAGAGAAGAATAAACAAAATTAATGTTTACTGAAAACATTCTGTTGAAAGAAACAAAAAAAATTAACATGTTTCTCCTTTTCCAGTGTTTGAAAAATTCCAGCTGTAAACTTTTAAATATGGCAGCAGTATGGATAAACTATTTATTTTACTATGAAAATAATTTATTATGTTAAACCGTATCAAATCGTATTGCAGGAGCAAAAAATCCTTTGGAAAACTATTGTCAATTCTTTTGCAAGCATAGCTCGATAACCTAAGTCAACACTTTCATAAACGCTCCAAAATGTTGCTTTGAATGTGCTAAAAACAAAGTGTGTTGGCTCTCAAATCCATCAAACAATAATATTTATAAAACGTCTCTGAATGGTAATAAACATTCAATAGACGAATGGCTATTATTTCAAGCTTTATCCTGGTAAAATTATTCAATTTGTGATTAATATAAATTACATCGACATGCATCATGATGTACCAATGATTATTGGTTAATTGGATGTTTTTTTTCAACTGCATGAAGCAAATTGAATTGTAATTTTGGAGCAATTTATTTTAATTAATAGGGTTTAAGACTTAATCTGATTCTGTGATTATACTGATGAGTAAATATTAGCAACACTTAAGTGTTACAAAATGGAACTGCTGCATAGAGACAAAAATGAACACTTAAGTAACCCACCTGATAGTAAGTCCACCCGGTAATTTTTGGCTTCTGTCGTAACGTTGATATGAACTATAATTTTGCCATCTTCAAGGGAGATTTCTAGAGTGCCATCATTGAGATTACTGAAGAGTAGAAGGCCATCAGGGTTCCATGTACGGAACTGGAAGCCCACAGACACTGTGTTGTGGTTTGCTCGACCAGGTAGCTGTAGGAAACTTGTTGCGCTGAAAAAGACTGGGAAGGTGTGTGTCTCCACGCAGGTGAAAGACAGATTGCGCTGCTAGGACAGATTGAAAAATAAAGAAAAGAAACAAGAGGCAACATAAAATGAATACATTATGATTTGCTTTTAATACATTCTCTCTACCTCTGACATCCCTAACAGTTGCTAAATTGAACGACTGTGCACACTTCACTAAATCCTCTGCCTTTGGCTCATACTCTTTCATATCGGATTAAAGCAGGATTCTGTGAGAATTCTGTTTGCTGGGAAAAAAAACAAAAAAAAAAACAAACCCCTAAAAACAAATAGAAAAAATTACAACACTTCTCTGGAATTTGGTCACTAATTTCACATGAGCATTTCCAACCTTGTGCTCATAATCAAATCTTTGACAAACAAACAATTTTGTGTTACATTACTTAATTGCATTTCTATGTTTGGTTTTCTAAAAGCTGAGAACCAATCAGATGGATTGAAAAGAATTGACTGGGTGAATCAGAGATAGCTAGAGGTGTGGCTGTGGTTAAGCTCATTAATTTATTCAACCAGGTCAGAGAAGAAGTTATAATGGATGTGTAAAAATGCAGAAAAACAGGGAGAAAGATACACTATGGATTTAAGATTGTCACTGTAGAGAGCTTAGGCATAGAGATAGTATCTATTGTCTAAAATCATACACCGATGTACAAAAGAGAAATCAGGACAAATTACTCAAAAAGAATTAACTATTCAAGGCAAAATAGTACGTGATTGTAAATCATATGAAAAATAGCATGTATAGGAATGTACAGTTGGATTGTAAAGCTCCACAGATAAATAAATAGATGCACAGAAAGCAACTTTAATTGACTAATAGCAGATCACCAGAAGTATCACAGGGCCTTAGGCCAAGCACACCAAGCACAGCTGCATTCCTTTTTCCAGGCGATACAGCACTAGTCAGTATAAAGATGAGTATCTAACTAAGTATTCAGTGGAAATAGATGGATTCTTTAGTTAGAGCTAAAATTTGAAGAGCTTTTTATATTTAGATATGTTGCTGTAAGAGCCCTGAATCTGTACAGTGTTCGAATAGTATGTTTCTAGAGTGAATCACAAGGAACAATCACTTTTTTCTCCTTGGAATGAGAATGGAATCTTTGTTGAATTTTGGTAATTTTTTTTATTGTACTTAGCCCCACATTTACCAAAGTGCACCAATTAGCACATCCCCAATGTGAACCAGATTTGCATAGATTCCAAAACTGAGTTGATTGTTACAAAACTAAAATCATTTTATGTTATTAATGACCAAATTAGTTTATCTGGTGAAACACAAATGAACCTTGAGACAACAGACCTCCAGGAAGTGCCAGCATTTTGTTATTCTTAATTGCCGGAGTCACTTAGAGCTTCATGTGATGAAGACAAAAATAATGTTGGTTTCTTTTTAGCAGCTGTATGACTGTAAGTTTATCAAAACATTTTCCACAATCAGTGTTGTGAAATATTTCCTTTGCACTGATACACTAAGAGCAGAAAAAGAAAAACTCAGTTGTGCCTCGATATTTTCAAGTCTTTTAAGTTAAGCACTTAAAAAATCTGGTTCAGTTGGTTTGAAGTTTCATGCATGTTAGGTATTGGCTTTCTGTATGACTGCAATTTCGATTGTCCATATTTTCAGTGTTTATTGCATCTATTTGTGCACATTGCAAACAAGAATTCACTTACAAAGCTGGAGGTGTCTAGCTTCTTTCGGCGGGCCAGGTCTGTAATGTTGTCTCCGTTGTAGTTGATGCTCTCCATGCAGCCTTTGAAGTTTTTTCTTCCTCCACCCACAGGCTTCCCACTGTATGGCATCCCCCCAAAACTTAACTGGAAGGAGACAAGGGGCAGAGAAGAAAGTGGAAAAACACCGTAAAAGAATTTATATTAATTTAGCTATTTCGGTTTTTAAATTAAGCCAGCCAGTATTTTCTTCAGGCAAATGGGCATAGTGCTACAGAATAAGACAAATAATTTGATGACGGCATAATTCTGTTTCAAAGTTCAACAACACAATAGAATAAAAATGACAGAAAGAATAAAGAATACATATACCGTATTTTCCGGACTATAAGTCGCACCGGAGTATAAGTCGCATTTTTTGGGGAAATGTATTTGATAAAATCCAACACCAAGAACAGACATGTCATCTTGAAAGGCAATAAAAATAGAATAGAGGCAACAACAGCCTGAATAATTGTACGGTTTGCTAACGTTACATGACACATGAACAACGAACTGAGAACGTGCCTGGTATGTTAACATAACATAT
>CAEFZX010029955.1:0-27554 GCA_903066825.1 Alfaro cultratus
AAATGCGACTTATACTCCGGTGCGACTTATATATGGATTTTTCTTCTTTATTATGCATTTTATGGCTGGTGCGACTTATACTCCGGAGCGACTTATAGTCCGGAAAATACGGTATTTGAAATTAAATAATCGGAAGCATTTAATTTTCCAACCAAAATCTCTCTACCTTGGCTTCTAGTTACTGCATTATTGACCAGGCCATCCAACAAACCAACACATTGTTTCAACATACAGCAGATAATTCTCGACATTTTGATCAGCAGGACTGTAAAAAAACAGCTTTTTTGTTTTGCTGATTTTACCAGCTGCAATGTAAAAAAGGAGGTTGGAAAATGAACTCAAAATGAACAAAACAGGGTAGTGGTGTGAGAAAAAGAAGCCACACTTTTGGAACAAAAGAGTAATTTTCTTTGCTTTAGGGAATATACAGTTATTGGAAAAATAAAGTTTTCACCGGTGTTTGAAAAACTGGACTAAACCAATATATCATATGGGAATGGAGAAAGAAAGACTTTAAAAATCTGCTGATGATGATAATTAGGAGAGTAGTTTCAAACAGTTTAAACTTGATAATTCTCCATAGAGAAATATGTTATCACACAAGCAGACAACATTCAAGACAACTTCTTCCACACAAAGTTGTCCTATGTAACAAACTGTTGCATATCATGCTAAATCATGAATCACTGTGCAGTAGCAGCACAGCATGGGCTCGGTTGGCAAAGTTACATTTTGTAAGATATAAGACTTGGAGTATGATTCTTATAAGCAGACAAGACCAGAGTAGTGGTCAGTGGTGAAAAAGACAGCATCAAGTTTGGACAAAAGCACAACAGCATGCTATCACAAACCAGCTGTCAAGCATGGTGGTGGATGGGTAATCATTTTGGTGTGTTTTTCAGTCATAAAACCAGAATACTTTGAATGGTAAATGGACTGAACTTATGTAGCGCTTTTCCAGTCATTTTGACCACCCAAAGCGCTTTACACTAGAGTCACATTCACCCATTCGCACTCACAAACACANCAGAGGCACATCGACATGTGGCAGGAGGAAGCTGGAATCGAACCTACAACCTTCCGATTGCAAGACGACTACTCTACCACGCAGCCACAGTCGCCCAGAGTAGACAATAAACTACTCTGTTAACCCAACAAATTCTAGAGTCAAAGTTTAGGCTGTTCCTTCGACTGCTTGCATCCAGAATTTGGTCATTAGTAGGACATTAATCTCAAACACACCAACAAATCTATAACAGAAAGGATGAGAAGCAAAAGAATGAAAGTGCTGCAGTGGAAGCGTACAAGTCCAGAAACACTCCAGAGCTCAACCTGATTGATGATGACTTCTTCACAATGCTGCTAAATGTGTTTCTAGAAGCATTTTTATGGAGGGGGAGAGATTCTTTTTTCTTTCATGGCCATTGTGAACCTTTTCTTTTCTGATGAGTGTAGGTACTGTAAAAGGTCTGATTGTTGGAAATACTGCAGTAGAATTGGAGTGGGACATAAAGTGAATGTAACTTATTACTCATTCACTCATATTGCTCAATTCAATGTGTTATTGCAGTTATTGGTGTCAATAATTTGGATGTTTTATTTTCCCCAGTATATAATTTTTATGCTCCGTGGAGCAGATAGGCCAATGTTTACGTAAAAGCAATCATTTGACTGCAACATTTTTAGAGTGTGAAGTATAGTTTTTGTGATTTTTTTAATCAGTTATGGATTTTTCAAACTGCTGAATCCCATTATTTTATTTTGTCATCGTGTGGAAAGTAATTGTAACAACATGATATGCCGTTCCTGCATTTCATGTGTATGTGCTTTTTACAACAAAAAATGTAATGATCAGAAAGAAATAAAAAATCAGAATATTGTGCTGAATTTAACATAAAGGTGTTGACACTGAACAAAGTTTTGAAGTTTGTTAGCAGAGTGAGCAATTATAGCCTTTAGTTCATGTTGTTCCCTCTATCACTTAGAAATCCAGATCTTTAATTCATTGAATATTAAACCTTTTGGGATTACAGACCATTTTCATGCAAATAAAAAGGTTTTCATCTAACCAAAGCATTGCTGGAATGAAGTGAAACTGAAAGTTGTTTTGTCCCCAAATGGATTAGCAGCAGGGCAGTGGGAGCAATTCTTCTTGATCTCATGAGATTACTAATGTATTTACATACTTTTCATCTGAAAATGATAGTTTATTTTCACAGTCGTCTGAATCACTTAGCAGTTATTTTTAGCCGCGTAAACGATTTACTCTTTCAAGAACACAACAATATTAAGTGATTAATAAAAATTTCGCCCGGAACAGTGTTATTATACAGAAAATGGATTGCACATTACTAAGACTTCCTACTAGCATCATAATAACGTGCTTTCCTAAAAATGACTGCAATAGAAAAAAATCCAGTTTTCTTATTCAAATTTCTATTTTCCAATTTCCTTTAAAACGTATGATTGACACATTGCTTCTGCTATTTGGAATGCTCTGGACACCAACTGTACATAACTATGACTGAGTACTGTTAGCTTTGTTCTGCATGCAAGCTGAAATAAGACTTAGGCCCTTCCTTAACTAGAGTTCAAAATATTCAGGTGGTACATCTCTCTGTGATCTCTGCTTTTCAGTGTGATGAAACACCTCACAGGTTTTCAAAGGATCCTTTTCAAATTCAGAGCAAATCAGGGAGAAAATGAAAAATCTCACTGGGCTGTATTATTTATACATAGAGACTTTGCTTTTTCATGTGATCAGCATTTGGCTCTCATTATGCATTCAAACTTTTTATTGCATTTCTTTGCGATATCAGTCCTGGAAAACTGTACATCCACAATGGTGGACTATTTATTCTGACCATTTTATAAAATCAAAACAAGTACATATTTATGAAGCTGAAGGCACATCGTGTGCGGTTTTCAAGCTTTTATAAAACAAACGATTAAAAAATGTGTGGCATGGATTTGCATTAAATTGCCTTCAGTCACATCTAGAGACTAAATTGTGTCCTTTCTTCTCAAACTCAATGAGATTGGAAGGCGAGTATTTGAAAACATCAATTTTAAAGTTTTGCCACATATTCTTCATTGGACTGATGACTAAAGTCTTAATGTGTGGTGAACTGAACAATGATATACAAAATGTATATAAGGTGAAGAACCTGAATATAACTATATGCCACACTACTCTGTTAAAAAAATAACAAAAACCATTTATTTCATTCCCCTCCTGTGTTGGTATGTGACAAACTTAGGGTATTGAATACATTAGGAAGGCACTGTGACTTTCCTTTAATGTCCTAATTCATCCCTATTGCTTTCCTGGCTCAGTTGTGTTCAACAAAACTTTGTTATATTTTATTTTTTATGTGAAGCAACTTTAACTGACTATTATGAAGGTGAATTATTACAGCAATTAATTTTATGGATTTGTCTTCCTGGACATGCACCTGAGATTGGGAAACAATGGAGGTGACAAAAGAAAAAAACTGAATTTTGAAGGACTACATATTCATGCAGGAGGGTGTTAAATTTTTATCATAAAAGAAGGAGCCATCTGCAGAAGGTTTAATTGTGTGGCTTCATACACCTTTATGCTTTGCTTCAAATTAGATTACCTCTACTTTAATAAACCTTTTCACACCATGGACACCATTCGGGCAGCTCAAATGAGGTCAACAAGGACACTCTAAATCGTTTTTTTAGATTGACTTTATATCCACTTCTCATAATCATGGAAATCCAAAGGCTAGAGAAATATAGCTTGTTTTATCCTCTCACTGACCTTAAAGTGTCTTTCTGATCTGATACTGTTCAGAAAGGGGCAAAATTAAAACTAGTTTAAGACTTGAAGACTGAGAATAACAATTAGTATGTGTTCAAAAAAATAACCGGTTTACAATGCAAAGAAATAAAGTTGTAAAGAAGTTTAAAGCAGGATTAGGTTATACGACAATATTTCAAGCCTTGAATGTGTCACAGAGTTCTGCTAAATCCATCATCTGAAAATGACAAATATGGAATTGCATTTGGATGATGTGACAGGTCCTAAAACATTTAGAGCGCATCAAAGCAAAGTTTTTGTGTTTGCAGGATGATCAGTAAAAAAAGATTCTCTTTACCAGTACAGACCTAGAAATGACACCTTCGGACTTCAAAGTGCATCATTCATTCACTCATCAGAACCACAGGCCTCTAGTGATTTAAATGGGTCAGAAAGTTTAAGCAAAGTGTTAGGCCTCGAAGGAAGTAAATGATACACTGAAATATCTTTATTAAACACATCCCTTGCTATCCTTCAGATCATAAATTCAAGTTTACGAGATTACATAAATACACAAGATATGAGTTGGTATGGAGAAAAACTCATTGAGTTTATTTTGGATAAATCATGAGACAGAATCTCCATCCTAAGAGAGATTACTAGAGATATACACCAGTTCTTTCTGATCTGATACTCTTCAGAAAGGGGCAAAATCAAAACTAGTGTAAGACTGTTGAAGACTGAGAACAACAATTAGTATGTGTTCAAAAAATAACCGGTTTACAATGCAAAGCAGTAGTAAAAATAAAATGTTATTTTGAGAAAGTAAAAATCATGTGCCTGATCAAAAATCAATAACCTTTTGGACAACTGATTCTTTTGATCTGCTGCTATTGTAAAAAGAGAATCTTTGCAGGTATATCTTAATATCCTAAATCAAACTACAGAGATTCTAACTGTAAAAAAAAAACAACAAAACAACGTAGTAGCTGATAGCTTCAAGAAGAGAAGTTTGGTTTTAATCTAATATATTTTAAGTATTTTTAGTTTAAGCTGTGGACTCAGAAGAGCAGCCCAGACATTCCTTATCTAAGCAATCACTGCCTGGATCCTTGCAGACATCACCAAGTACTTCCTGCCAAGATGGTTTGATATAATCCCAACATGCCTTGGTTCTGCCCTGAGCTCTCCTTCTAAAACCTACCTGATAAATGCCTTCGAGAGAGGCATTTGATCCCAAATTCACCATATTTAGATCTGTTAAACACAAATATGTTGGTATGTTGCGTTGGCCTAAACATGAGGCCATAAACCCTGAAGCTCTTCAGACAAGGTGGTGAAGTTTGTTCCATCTCTACAATAGCAGTTCTTTCATACAATATTCTTTCAGACTAGATCTGGGAAATCCAACTTTTGCCAAAAAAATAAAAAAAAAAAGTGACAAAAAGCCATACTTAAACACTCCACTGACACATTAAGTCACATTAAGTGTGGGTGAACTGAAAAAATGGCGTACTTATCCTAGTAAATTTCTGCACATTGGTACTTTGTCAAAATTAATAAAGAAAAATCTCTTCAAAACATCTAAGCCTTGAGACTTTAGTTACACAGTCATAGTCTTCTAAACTGTTCCTGTCCCATGAAGGAGAAAAATCCACGTCTGTCTCTTCAATATCAATTCACACCTAGTCAAATAGCCTGAAGAGTCAGTAATGTCCAACACATTCTGCCTCTTAGTCCCTGGGGAGAAGTTCGACACGATGAAAAGCAAACTGCATATCACCAAAGCAGTGTGGAAATCTGACAGCAGGGATGGTTGAGAATAAATCTTGTTTTATCCTCAGCAACCATGAACAGAAGGATGGTCGATGCACCACGGGCTACGCTCCACAGATTCAATCAGTCTTTTATTGCCTGGGGTGATCAACAAAAACAAAATGTAAGCACAACGCTATGAGAGAGCAGAATTTTATGGCAAGTTTCTAAAGGCATAGTTGGTATCATCTAGAGGGAAGAATGCTGCAATGACTCCATCCACCCTGCTGGGTTTCCTTAGAAGTTTTGAACTAATTTGAATAATAAACTGAACTTTACTGAATTGTTTGGTAACTGGGAACAATTCAGAATGTATGTAAATTATTCATAATCTGTTTGTGTGAATACACTGAATTAACTTTTGTCTTGTAAAGCGCCTTGAGATGTCATAAAAAACAATTTTACAATCACTAAAGAAGAAATTATAACAGTGCAAAGTATTGATCAGGACATAATTGTGAAGTGAAATGATACAACGTTGCAAATAAATAAGAAAATTGTGCCACGAGTCCCTTCAATCTGTAATTGCAAAATTAAATCAATACAGCAGTCACCTAAAACTAGTAAGTAGAATAAGAGAGTCTGTTTTATATAAACTTACAAGTCCAGATGTTCTGTGAAGATCTCAGAGAACAAACAGCAGGAGGAAGATCAAAGAAATAAAGTTGTAAATAAATTTAAAGCAGGATTAGGTTATACAACAATATTTCAAGCCTTGAATGTGTCACAGAGTTCTGCTAAATCTATCATCTGAAAATGACAAATATGGAATTGCGTTTGGATGATGTGACAGGTCTGAAAAACTTTTGAGCACGTCAAAGCAAAAATTTTTGTGTTTGCAGGATGATCAGTAAAAAAGATTGTTTTAAAAAGTCCTATGCACCTCACCTTACTATCTGTGCTCATGATGTAGTGGTTAATTGCACTTCTGGAAACAGATCCTCTGAAATTCCTCACTGGAGAACTTTAACTATACCTGAACATAGTATCTGTTGGCAGATATAAGCAGTGATTCTTCTGCACTGAGTACAGTGAAATATCTACATCATATGCTGCTCAGCTTCATTCAGGACCCGACTTGGAGCTTAAAACGAAACTGAGGAAAAAGAAAGAAGATGGAGGGAGAAAAAGTGCAGCGTGGCCTGCAGCCAGAATGCAGTTGTCTTTATAGATGGAGGCATTTCCCCTCTGAGATCCACATAGAAGAACAGCTCAGATGCTCAAAGAGCTTATGCAGTAAAACACTACCTTTAGATTAACCATCATTGCTTTCAGGGGTTGTCAGCTGACAGGATTATTACAGAGGACTCAAACTATTTGTGATGTCTTTATACTTTATGACAGATCTATCTGGAATATTAAGTAAAGCTGGAGTTGTGTGAATCTCTTCTAGATCTCTAGGTTGCTTCAATTTGTAACGTTTAATATTCTTTAGCTATATAACAGAAGTAATAGGGGAAACAACCCACTTATAATTTTAATATTTGCTGAAGGACATGGTGGATCAGAAAGAATAATGAGTCATATCCACACTATTACAACCCTATTTAGTTTTATTGTTTTCAGATTTGCAAATCTTATGAAATGTCCAGCCATGTGAGCAAGAAAAAAAGATATTACACATTTATTTATACAATAGAGGAGACTGCTCCCCTCTGTTTTGGACTTCTTAATACCAATTTTTAAAAACGCGACATCACATTGCCTTTAAATAAGGAGTTCAAGTTTGGTGAAAAATTATCAAAAACCTTTTTAATCAAGAAGAAAATGGCATCTTAACAACTGCTACTCAAACTCAAAAGTAGATGACAGTAACAACAAATGACAGAGAGATATTAAAGTCATCATGGGGAAAGGTTATTAACTATAAAGTGGGACCACCACCACCCGCAGAAATCTGCAAATACTTGAGACCACTTTTAAAAACTCTTGGTGTTTGAACTATTTTGATATTTTAAACACTAAATGCACATTAACAAACTTTCATGTGATCAAGAAACATCTTCGCATTACTGGAAAAGTTGCAGTCTTCCTTATGGCTCTTCTGGGAACAGCAAGTCAGCTCCAAGGAAAATGAACGGTGCTCCTGGATTGGTTGATTTTCAAGTGCCAGGTAATTAGGTATTTTAGTTGTTTTTTGATCCAAATATTTTTAATATTTTCTAAAAATAAAAAATAAAAATCTGCAAACAGGTGGATTTTCTGCAAGTAATTAGGAGCTACGTTGAACAGAAGATTTTGCAGTTTGTAAATACTGAACAGTGAATAGGCAGGATCCTCTGCATAATCAGTCTTACAAATATTTTAAAAACTATTGCTGTTATTTTCCTTTTATACCAGAGATTCCATCTAAGCAGTGATTTTAGGATGATAAAAATTGCATAGAAAATAATCATCACTCTAGTAAATTCACATATCCAAATACTCTACTAAAATTTCAAGTTCTTAGTTTGTTGATTCCACGAATACAGAAATAAATATGGTCTGTAAAAATACTGTCTGAAGAAGAAATTTTGACTCAGAAAGTCTTAACTTACAAATCTGACAGGGTTGCCCCATAGGCGCCTGGTTTTGTGATAACTTCAGTAATAAACTATTTACTAGCAGCTCAGTTGTTTGCGTCTTCATAAAAAAGTTGCACAGTTCTGTCCAGTTTATTGTTTGGTATTTGGGTCATAATATGTAGCTTGCATAGGTAATTATTGTTGCTCAGGTCAGTTTCTATTTTCTGACCTGCAATCAGAATGCAGTCAGTACGTGAGTCTGACTGCAGTGCAGACTCACGTACTGCTGTTTCATTTCTATGATAGGCGGCTAGTCAGAAGGTTGCAGTGACAGAGTGCTTTGCCACCATGGGCAAGAAAAAAAAATAAAAATGCATTGCAGGTTTCTTGGAAAATAAAAGGTATACATAAATTATTAAAAGCTGCAATCATAATCATGCAATGTTGCTAAACTTTGTCGTTAACAAAACAATTTGGGAATTTGAAGGTAAAATGATTGTAGGTCAAAGTGCAAAGGATTTTTTTTAAACGCTAACAGCAAACCTTCAGTGAGGAAGATTGTAGATGTTAGCTGCTGCAAAACTAAGACACCTAAGTTCATAATTTACTTTTGTCTCCATTGACAAATGTAATAAAAATTTTAATTAATCTGTAATAGTTTATAATCTATAATAATATAGTTCATTATTATCTCATGGTTCATATCTAAAATTGGTGCACAATGCAAACAATACTTGATAAATAAAATAGTTACTGTATAAAAATTAGAAGCTGGTGGATTGAGTGATGTACAGCCTGCTGAAAACTGACCATAGCATGATGGCCTGTTGTGCTCCTCATCAGAAAAGTTTATATTAATAAATAAACATCCCTGACACACAGCAAAGGTTATATGGAGGGGAAAAAACAAAGTCTGAGATAGGATTCATATAACCTGCATTCCTACTGGAGCAGAAAAGGGACTAAAACACAGTTTAAATCTGGGGAAAATGCTCTGCATGTCATATTTTCAAGTTTTCCAATGCTGGTTGTTAAAGAGTCCAAGAGTGGGGAGCAACTTGTACTGTTCATTTTCAGCAGCAAAATGGAAATTAATAATAGGCAAACAGAAAAAGTGGAAATATGCATGGTACCATTACACCTTAATATGTTACATAAAGAAAAAACATTAGAGGCAAATAAATTACATATCCTGTGCGAGTTCATTAGTTATTCTCAAGAGACTTTTGTTCTCAAACATAACTAGGTTATTCAGTAGAATCCATGCTGGTTTCAGTAATACTGTTAACTGCTGCTAAAACAAAGACAGTGGTAACAAATCACACATGCCTTTAAGTTAAAGGGGTGGCCTTTACTGAACCACTAACAACAACATGTGCTCATATAGAAAACTCTAGAGTGAAGACACAAGCAAAAACACATATAGGACTACGGTACATTATATGCATTCATAAAATGTGAATTATTATTATTTATTATTAATATTTCATTCAAATATTTTGTATCCATATATTGTTTTCTAATAACTTTTTATTAATGCTACCAACTTGAGTCCTCACTACACATAAATATTCTTGATTCTTTTTTAGTTTAAAAAAAACAAACATGTTTTTTAAAATAAAATTTTCTATTAGTTTCTATGTTTTGAGCAAAGTCATTAAAGAATCATCCAAAATGTTATTTTTCATTACATAATGTAAATGGGTAGATTTAGGTTACATTAAAAATTACATGTACATAAAATTTTAAATATAAATATGCTGTAAATTATTTTTATTTTAATTACCATTAACTTGTCCAGAAAGTACATGTGGAAATTAGGATTTTTTGCTACAACTTGGCCCCATGCATCTTCCTCTTGAAAAGGTCAATGAAATGCTTCACATTGTCCCTGTAAAAAAGAAGAAAAAAAAAGGTCTGAAGGTCTTCTCCTTGTGGAAAGCAATAAAATATTAAATGTTAAAGGAGTTTCATAGGCACCACAAATGCAGTGGGACACATATTTCCATTCATATAATAAAGTATATTAAAGACTTAAAAAATCTTTACAATCTTTAAGGAAAATTTACCTCAACCCAAATGTTAAAACATTTTCAGAGACCCAATCAAAATGATGGAAATATCTAAATCAAGAAAACCTGGAGAGTTTATCCTTGTGAGTTTCTAATTCAGATGTGCAGAACTTAAACAGCAGATGAAGTTAAAATTAGACATTTAAAATTCCCTCAAATAATTACTTCCTAAGCTCTTATGGTAGGTTGTGAAATACACAGAGTTCATTCTCAGTTCAGTGTAAGAAAGTGCAGATCTCCTTCCTGGAATTTGTTGCACTCTTCCCCACTTTAGGGTCTCCTCTCATTATTCAAAATTATGCATCACCTTTGGATTTGGGTTTCATTTTATAATAGCATAACAATAAGCCACTCACAGTCCACATTACTCTAAGCAGTGTTGCCCCAACCCTGGTCAACTCTGTTGGGACGAACTGGAAGAGATGGTCCTTCGTTCTCTACATCAGTGTCCGGATGAACTAGTGCTTTAGGGGACGCCTAAAAACAAATTACAACATGCACTTGAATCATATAAAATCTTTCTGGTTGATTCAAGGGAGCTACTATGCAATATTCCAGTTTTTCAAATTAAATTTCTGCTTAATTTCTTTACTTTTGACAATTCTAAAATAACTGTCAGCACTTTGTGTTTCACAATGACATCCAGTCTAAAATGTGGAGGGAAAAATACAATGTCTAGAATCAAAGCACACATCATGCACTTTTCATTATCCAGCACCTGTCCTGGAGGGATTTCAGTACAAATCTTCTGCAAAGGTCCAGCACTTCAAGCTGAACCTTTGTGTTCCTCTCATTGACAGTCAGGGCAGCTCAATTTGAGCATCTCTTGCTGCCAAACCCAGCAAGTCAGCACAGAGGGTATCACGAATATTGCTTAAAGTCATCATTCACTTTGTTGTTGGGGCTGCCTGTCGGAGAGAGGATGCCACATCAACTTCTCTCTGTCTTGCTATGGACTCTAAAAAGTTAAGTGTTTCTCTGCTGACTTCCAACAGCCTGCTCAGTATGCTGTACCATGAACGAAGGTTGGTACTCAGTTGGTAGGAGATTCCCTACAGTTCTGCAAGACATCAGCCCTCTGTGTGGTCAGCAGAAATAATATTGTGTCCATCAGCAGCTGCCGAGAACTATCATTAACTTTTTGGAGTCTCACAATGAGGAATGTCACAAGGAAAATCCTCTATTTCTTTTTCTTTTATCCAAATACAATACATATTCCATCTTGTAGTTTCGTGCTCCTGCTTTACTGTAAAAAGTTCCACATCTTTGCCTGTGATTTCCTTGGAAAAATACATGGATTATCTACTTAAACTTGAATTAACCTTAGGTGTCTTTGTAACTAAAAATTGTAATATGAACTTTCTTATGGTGCGACATGAGAGGTAAAGCAGCAGCCTAAGAAGTGTGATATTAAAGTGCAACTCGGAGATAATCCTCACCATGAAGTGATGATTCGTCTGGATGTGGAAGCTTAAGAAAGAAAGGAGAAGGAGGGCTGGAGGGCCTTTATATGATTTTAAACCTGTGGCAAAAGGAACTAAAACTTTTCTGCAATTTAGCTTCCTTGCTGTTTACTTCACAACCAATATCTTTGTAATTTCTGTTTAAACCAAGAAATAAACGAAACGAAACTATATACTGCATGTGAAAGACAAACTCCTATCTGATTTGCTAATTGTTCCAGACGTTCTGTTGTAATATTTCAGCACAGAATAGAACTGCCAAGGCTTAAACGTTCCAGTTACCTAAATGAGATGACTAATTAATGAACATAAAGTGGAAGGAAAATGTTCTCTACTTGGGTTCTCAGTTTTTGAACTGCAATCAGAGCACAAACAAGCAAATTGAAATTCCTTCTTTCTAGTCAGAGTGAACACTGACTGTTATGCAGAACATGTTTTTTGATCTATGTTTGTAAATATATTATATAGCAGATTAAAGTTTAAAACTTTTATCTAAAAAAACCCCAAAAACTGAAAAGTTTTAGTCTACCATGTGTTGGTATGTAGCCTGTAATCCAGAAATCTGTAAAACAAAACAGAACTATTTATTAAAGAAAAATGCAAAAGTGCTGAAGTGCTGGAAACTACTTTTTGACATCAATTGTTCATTGTTTGTGTGATTATAGGGAAGCATCTTTACAGTCCCAAAGGTGACACAAAGTGAGATATTGAACCACAGTTTAATTTCCTCTAGGTCCCTGTTCCCTTCTTTACCAATCCAGCCTCCCTCTTTAATCCCCGACATAATTAATAGATTCAGAGTGAACTTTAAAAAGAAGAATGCAGAAAGCAGAGAGACAGAGGCAGAGCAAGAGGGGAAAAAAGGAAACATCCAAAACAAAAACCATATTTCTCCCAGACCCAATCCTCTAGCTGTCCAGGGAACAAATAGCATAAATTACAGATATAAATCTACAATGTTCCAATACAGAGAAATTCAGTGGGCGACCATCTTTGCTTCCACCATTATTAACCAGAGAAATGATCATGAATGCACATACAGTACGAGCACAAGATAAGTTTGGACCCATTTATTACGACTGAACAGCTAAAAGTTTTGCCTCATATTTTCCTAGAAGCTTACAAACATAATTTTTGGGGGATAATCTAATTGCTCCCGATGGGAATGTGGGGAAATCAAACATGCTAAATCTCTTTGCATTAGTTCACAAAGAGCTTTAGAGCTATTTTTTTTTTCCCTCAAAGTGCAGGATTTTTAAGTGTCACAAGACTTGTAGCATGGACAGTTTTTAATCACAACAGCCATTAATACCATTGTTACAGCGTCATCATCAGCAATAATGCCAATACTGAAAGCTGCAGGTGTATGCTTGTAACTACCTTCCTAAATGGTTTCCATAATGAAAAAAAAAATAAGGGAGAACTGGCAATGCCGCCACTTTTAACGTAATGAGTCATGGGAGTTTTAAACAGCTGCTTTGCTAATTACCTGACGCAGCTAGATGTGTAGCAGTGCTAATGCTAGCGAGCCAGAGTTTATTTTCCTTTTATTTCCAAGATTTCTGGTACACTACTAAACCTAACAAGGGTTTACTACTCCTCTTAGAATATTTAATTATTATAAATCCAAATCTATTGTAGTAAAGATTATTAAAAAAAAACAAAACATTTCTTTAACCAGTGTCGGGCAAGACACATAATAATAATAATAATAATAATAATAATAATAATAATAATAATAATTAGAACAAAAATAATTAAAGCAGAGCTACAAACTCTGTAATTGTGGAAATTCAGACTAGAAATTCAAAACGTACATCATGTTTTGAATTTCAACATGGTTTTTGTCACAAACAAAAGAAACTGGCCAGCTAATCTAACATTTTTTGTGAAATATAAGGATGATGCAACTCAGGAAGGGACAGAGCAGTAAGACTATTAATGAATTTTGAAAGCCAATAGAATAGTTTTGAAGTAAATTATTTGGCACCCAATTAGCCAGATGAGGTAAGGTAGAACAGCAGAGATATGTTTGTGTGTACCTGAATAAAGGTCAAGGGGCAGCATTCTGGAGGGCATGGAAGAGACGCATGAACTGCCCCAGAATTAAGGAAACTGCAGAAATACAATCGAGGTGTGATAAAACAGTGGATTATTATCTCCAGGTCAAGTTTTACAGTTGAAAGAAACTTTTCTGTAAAACAGTGTTCTCTGATATATATACCATCAATGTTACTATAAGAATTCTTAACAAAAATTCCTAAAAAGACATAAAAGTATTCCTTAAGACACAAAAACATGTGGGGCTTTTTGGGGACTACTTGCATAGAATTTGTGTTGGTAATTACTAAAATAGAGAGTCCAGTGGTCTCTTTCATACTGTAGACCATCTGTAATCGGTACAAACACTTTTAAGTCACTAAACTCTTTTACCCTTTAATAAGTCAGCTGATTTGGGACTGCCAGTAGGTGAGTCAGGGGTGTAACATCAAGACATCAAGTTGTCACTTCAAAGTCTGATGAAGGCTCTGTTGTTGTTTAACAGTCTAATGCTGAAGATTAATCATAACGTTTTATGAAGAATTCTTTGCACAACAATCTCCAAAAAACCAACCTTCTTTATCAGGTTGTCTTTTTAAACCACTAGATCTTATGCTGCTGCCCCAACAGATGATGGCAGAAGAGAGGTCTCTCTTCACAACAGGTTTATAGTAGTCATGTCCAGTCTGCTGTCCTTGTCAGCACTGAGGTAATCAGCTTCTTGTTCATCTCTGATACACCCTGCAACTGCAGTAATAATATTCTGTCTTGTGTTGAAGTCAGAAGTGTATGTAGTAAAAAAGAAAGGTGTGAGTACACATCCTTATTGTGCTCCTGTGCTGCTGATCAGCTGGTTAGACACATGAGCCTGCAGTCTTAAACTGTGGTCTGTTTGTCAGGTAGTCATCGACATCCAAGACATGGCAAAAATATTGTGACATTTACCTTGTTTTCCCCCCCACATCTATTGCATGAATCATTTGTACTTCAATATAAAGTTGTGAAAATAAAAATGATATTTTGTGTTTACAGTAACATCTGGCACTATGCATTAGCCCATTACTGCACATTCAGAAGTTCTAATGCCTCATTGCTGGTATTTGTTACTTCAACTCTATTTGCCACACATCGTTTTTCAGCACTCACCTGATCATTTTCTGATAGTTCTCAGGGAATTTATATATTAACTTTTTCTGTGCTAATAAAAAGCAAAAGGTAAATTCCATAATAATTATGTTGAAAATTAAATATAAGGTGTTTGCTTGTATGTTACTTTTTCATTCTATTAAATAAATGTAATTTGAAGTATAACTTTTCCTTTATACTTAATTTGTAATAGGCTTGTGAGAAGGCAGCTGTTACTTTTTGGACGATATCCAGCAACTATACAAGCAAGGACTAATGTGTGTTTACTTAGATGTTTGTCCATCTGTTCTTTCCTCTATTAAGGGAATAAAGTGTGTTCATGATATAAATAGTCACACTAGGAGAAAACACTGAGTTGAACTTGAGAATACGACAACAAAACAAGTGAAGTCTCCTTCTATCTTGGACCTGCAGTGATGCTGATGAGCTGCATTCACCCCATACAGCATGAACCCAGATTCAGCAAGAAAAACAAAGAAAAGTAGCAGCAGCAGAAGGTAAGGAAAGGAAGACAGGAAAAAAAATGGGTCATGCTTGAAGTGGTTATGTTGGTGTATTGCACCACCATCAACTGTCTCTGCACTGAATAATTTACAAAAGCAACACCGTTAACACATAACTAATGACTCTTCCCAAATCTGCAAACCAGAACTTAATGTGAACCTTCTCCCTAAAATACAGACAAATGAATCTGACGCCTGACATTGAATACCTCCAACTAGACACCCGCACATAACCTCAGTTCTCAACATTTTAATCTGACCTCTGAGGCACACAAACAGAGATTGATCAGTTCTGAAGCATCAAGAAGGAGACAATGGGGCAGAGTTTCCATTACTGGACTCCTAATCCGGTTACAAGTATATGCTCTTAATGGGGGTGAGCTGCGAGAGCTGTGCGTTTTGTGTGAATGGGAGGTTATCCATCATGAATACACCTCTGTGCAGCCAAGGGGACAGTGGGGAAGGTTAATGTAAGCCCAGATCCGAATAAAGCTCACATCTAATCAGAATTCAAATCTCCAGTGATGGTCTTTCTTCTGCCTTTGTCGAGAACTGAGATGTGTTCAGACTTCAGCAAGAGTGTTGGCCTAATACCTTGCTGCAGCATCTTAATCTTTTCCTTCCACAGTAACGGATAGAAAAGTGAGGCAATGCTTACCGACACATTTCAATACACAAATCAAAAAACATTTTGGCATTTCAATTCATAAAGTGACAAATAATATTAAAAGGGGAAATATTATGTATTTGTAGGGCTATAGCGTCATTCTGTAGCACAGTTTAGTAACTATGTTCATTTCAGTTATAAAAATATATAATCGTTAAAATGTATTTTAACGCCTTGAAATTTGACCTGTTTCTTTAAAACCTCCTGCTCTTTCAGAAACTTCACCTTCAGGAAGTCATCACAACATGGCTCCTCTAACTCTTTAGCAACGTTTTCACCAGCATTGAACTGAAAAGCAGGTTGTATAATGAGCTCAGCAGATGAGCAATTCCACCAGGTGTTTGCTAATTGCTGATGGCTAGTCTGAAGGGGCTTTGGGGGGGAGTCACACGGGAGGGCTGCTTTAGTACAGTGAGGAAAAAGCTCAGAAGTATGAAATATGCAACTCCAAGTAGGAGCTATTACTGGTGCAACATTTATCCCATGCAAGTAATATTTACTGATCATTTCCCTGTTTAATCCCAAATTTGTTCCTGCAAAATAAGTGCATGCATTTCAATCCTTGGACCTCCCTAACACATATTTTTGAATTATTACATTTTATGTTGGTTATGTTAGTGAAAATGTAGGTTTTATATTCAGCAACAATTGTGAGTGGGAAACTGTATAGTCTAAATTACACAAATTTGGCCTATTTATACATATAAAAAAAATAAGAAAAATCATGACATGCATAATATATTATAACAAAGAATGGTTACAAGAGTGTTCAGAAATATTTTAGAAACATAAAAATTCAGTGCCACATTCTGCAGATGTCATTGTCTCAATATGCCAAGTGACCTTTGACCTCATTTGGTCATTTCATCAGAGTCAAAATCAGGTAAAAATGTTAGTATGAAAAAATCTGCATCAGAGGACAACTCCCTCCTAGCGCACACTTCAAAAATGAACAAAAGTACAATCATGTGACCTACTGAGAGTTCTTACCTGTTTAATGCCTTCATACTACACACTGCGATGAGAAAGTTTCAATAAGAACATAAATGCTGTACAACTATTACCTGAAAACATATTTTTCACCCAATTTTTGATGTGTACGTGATGACCTTCTTTTGCTTATATCAGTGTCAGATCATGATTTTTCTTTATGTTGTGCATGAGAATACCAGTAATTTTATAAGCAAACAAAGCGTGACTAAAATATTTGCATCTTTCCAAGCCATGAGTTCTGATGTTCATGCTTGAAATGCTTTCCTAATTAAAAACAAAAAAACAAACAAAAAACCATCTCTCTAAAATGTCGCATTTGTAACAATAATTAAACTGTGCAATAATTTTTCAGTTCTTTGCACAATATTATTACGACTACGGGTCTTGTAATGTTGCAAATTAATGTTGTTTACAGTGTAATAATTTCTATGCTTTACTCTCCCACTCTCCTGAAACAGTCCACATATTTTACTAATCCATTCTTTGTTCCAGTCCATGAAAAAAGTGAAATTTTCCAACATTGAATAATGCCTTTATCTTTTCTGCATTGCAGACAAAAACTTTCAAGCACCTTCCCAGACTTGTTTGGTTATTGCAGCCGATCCAGCATTAAACCTATACTGATAAATAAGTAGCTTGTGTGAAAGTCTCATATGTTTGTAATTTGCCAAGGCTGATAAAAGATTCATTTAGGAGTCCAAAAACCGAGGAGTGATAGTGAAAAAGTAAAACTGCACTAAAGAGAAATGACAGCCATGATGAGACTCCACGCCTTCCCACTGCTTCAGCACACATGATGCAGAGGAAATTTGGTACATTCACCAGCTCCACATAAATATGAAAATCTGAAGTGGGAACGGCATTAGAAAGATCTCACCATTAAAATTCAACCAGCATGACATGATTTCCGAGCATGGAGATGTTGCAATGTTTCTGAAAGCCTCCTCAGCGGTATAAAAATGATCGCTCATTGCTTTGATTTGCCCTAAGACATAAGCTTTATGAAAATAAATGGTGTATCTTAGAACCTAAATCATGGTAGAACGCTGCCTATTGAACTCGAGCCTATTTTAGTTGCATTTTCCCGAGGTGATGTAAACAAATGTGCTATTTGTGAGCGTTGCTCCCTTGTGGGTTTTTTTGAACACTGACATGAACCCACATACAAATGTGCTGCATGCTGCTTTTATTAAACAAGCACTCCAGCCAAAGGCACCACTTGCTCTATTAATTGTGATAAATAACTTCCACTTTTAACTCCCTTCCACCTAATATTATGAGGCCTCATATTCTGATGAGCAACAACGTGTCCGTCAGGCAACCAGATGAAGAGAAAACAAATAAACCTAGTGCAAATTCTTGAGCCTGTATTATGTCAAAATTTCTAAACAATTTCGAATAAAATAGATTGCCAGATAATTTTATTTACATAATATTTAAAAAAAATATATTGTTTATATGCACAGGTAACAAATATGTGTTCTAAATACTAAAAATTGAGCAAATATAAAGCAGGATGTGTGTTGAAAGGAAGCGATAGGATGGGTGAGACATGCAAAGGAAAATCAATTTGACAGCTTTTGATTCTGCGTCTTCATTGTGTTTGGAGGTGGAGCCGTTTAGCATGTTTTGAATAAATGCTAAGATCTATATGCAACATAATATTTTTGTCTCTTGTTAACAATTATACATGGTATGACTTGTAGCTCTGACAGGATTCTAATAATGCTTTTTCAGTACAGTGAAAAAGCATTATAATCTTAATGCATTTCTGTCATAAATAAATGTCAGATATGAATTTTTTCTTTACATGAACTACAAACATGTTAAATTCAAAAAAGCAGTTTTCAAATGATGATTTCATTTCACCCAAATCAAACTGGCCCTGTGTGACAAAGTAATTGGCCATTGTTAAATTGTGAATTAACTGTCATTAACCACATTTTTCGTCCTATTTCACTTTCCACTCTGAGGGCTGATTACTGCCAGGCCTGAAGAATTAAGGGATCACTTAAATATAACCTTTCAGAAAACATGAAGAGGCTTTTAAAGAACCAACGAGAAACAAAGTCACTGACCTCAATCAGTCTTAAAAGGCTCACAAGGAAATTTTGAATACTTTGGAACTCCAGGAAACTGCAGTGGGATTGTCTACACTTGAGAACAGTACTGAACCTTACCTAGAGTGGTCAGTATGTCAAATGTGCAAGAGTGAACTTATGGAAGTGAAGGAAAAAAATAAACACGCCTCCTCTAAGAACCTATATACTGACAAGAAAAAGTAGAACTGTTTGAAAGGTGCGTGTCCAATAACTTCTGGTGGAAGGATAACATTTCAGAAAAAGAACATTATTCAGTCCAGCATGGTGGTGGTACTTTGATGGTGTGGGGCTTATTTGTTATTGTTAGAACTGAATTATTTGTTTAACTCTTGGAACCAGGAATTCTGCTCCCTTGTAGAAGATCTTAAAGGAGAATGTTGGCTATAAGTTCATAAAGTTTAAGCTCAGATGAACTTATACAGTGGGACAGTGATATCAGTTATACCAGGAAGTCCCATTAGTAATGAACAAATAAAATAAGAAAAAAAAAGTAAACTACGTTTGGGTGATGATGCAAAGTCCATTCTTCATCTAAGAGGCAGAAGTAGACAAGTGTTCATTCTTAAAAACCTCAAATGTGGGTGAATTCAAACAATTTGGTACAAAGGAGTAGGCCAAAAATCCTTTCCAGTGGTAAATGTAAAGGCCCATTCTTGATGGCAGTTATCAACCTGGGAGGTCCAGCTAGTTAGGATAACAATCCAAATATACAATGCCAGCAAATTATTAGTTAATATCCAGACACCTTTTTCAGTTAGACAATAAATGTAGATCTTTAGTCACTTAATATTTGCCAAAACAGATTTTTAAAAAATATTTTTAAACTTTTGGTATGACAGTTTAGCACAAGTCTCTGCATCTTATAACTACCTGACTTGACAACCATCAGTCAAAATCTGACAGACCACTTTCACAGATGAGCTATTTGAGACCCAATCTAAATCCTGCTGAACCATCAAATTAGTTTATCTGGCAGAATATATAACATACCTGCTCAGCACTGCTTTGCGGTATCTAAGTCACTGCACAACAGCAATTCAAACAGTTGGAAGCACAAAACTATAAATTTGATCTAAACAGTTTAAAATCCTGTGTCCCACTTTTCAGATTTCTGTTCATGGAAAACATTAAAATGACAATGTGTTGGTCTGTCATAAAACCCAAACTTTTGCAAAGTAATGCGGTAAATAGGCCATTCTGCACATTAAAACTACATCTCTGATCGTCCAATTGCATTATGTTTAACTAGATTGTGAAAAACTCCCTTTGTGGAAGGAGTTGAAGTTAAATTAGATTTCTAAATGGCTTTGAGTAGCTATTATTTAGCATAGTGTGGTGCAACTTACTAAAACATTCTCTTTCATACAAATATTTCATGTCATTAATTCATCAACCCTGCTGTTTTCTTGTGCAGAAATTATAAAATAGTGCTGTGTCCTTAGTAACCGAAGTCCAAATATGTAGGAGGGTTTTTAAATGCACCATATAATCATATATCTGCCATTCAATAAGAAAATATAAATACTGTGTTATTAGTTTATTAAACAGTCAATCCCATCCACGTGAAACTGAAAATGATTTAGTCACAGAGAAGTTATTCTGAAAGGATGCATCAGCTTCTAAACATGGCATGAAAAAGGCCCTTTAAGACTGATTAATGATTTAACAAATTTCTGAGTAAACCCATTTGGGACTTGTAAAGTTGTTGCTTAGCTCTTCATTAACAGGGCCTCTGACTGTACTATGAATCACTGCCATCAAAATGTCTTCTACTATCAGCCCACAGTAGCGTAATGTGTGACAGTTGTAAGTATTCATGAGCAGAGCTCGCCAGGGCCTGAGGTTACCTCTATGTTGGGTCCTTTTTTAGGAGCAGAACGAATCAACATGACCTGATAAGGAGGAAAAGCTATTTCAGGTTTGGATATGAACCCTTCCTTTGATCAGCAGCTCATATCAGCACAGCATCCAGTGTACGTTTGCTCAGAGACGTAGGGAAAGTGAAGTTCCCGCTGGACCTGCGTGCTCACAAGACAACTTCCTGAGGCAAAACAAACATCTCCTTTTTTTTATTTCTTTTAAAAGTTGTCCCCATCTCAGCCTCACTTCAACATCAAATGTTGGAGTTATCCTCCACCCTGAAATTCAAAACATCTGCCTCCAGTTGTGTGCCCTTTAATTCCCACAGGAGCTCGGCTAAAAGCAAAACAAGACTGTCTCCTCTAATAAAAAATAGTCGGCGAACCCTCTATGATCACTCTCTGCACTCGTGTCAGTCATAGCTCTGTCATGATCTTCTTTGAGGAGAAAATGAAAGAAGATGAGACAGCAGGGAAAAGGGAAAAACTTTTTTTTTCCCCTCACATGGTTATATGTCCATTTTGTGTCTTTAATCTTTAAAGTTCAGTGGGATGAGAAACTCTTAAAGCCAATCCAGATAAAACTATTGCTTTGTTTCATCTGAAATGGCTGAAGAAGGGTAAATATTCAGTTTTCTTCATCTATTAAAGTCAAACCATCTTACCTTAGTTCTCCTTCCCTTTCAATATTTTATTTAATCCTTAACTGATCTTGTGGCTACAGAAACCCTGCAAAGAATATTCAGATGCACTGTTCTTTCAACATTGTACTGACTGTCCAACAATACAACTCAGTTAATAGCAGACTGACTTTCTTTCTGCTTTACAAACTGCATAATTATTGATTTTGACACTTCACTGTTTAGAAATCCTATAAGCAATTGTGTGGAAGACTTCTGCAAATACACCAATCAGACAACATTGTGGCCACTGACAGATAAAGAGAATAACAATGATTATCTCTTCAACTAAGCACCTGCTAGTGGGTGGGATATACTCAGACACTTTATTGCCAACACTTTAGCCAGTTAGAACTCAATTTGCTTAATCGTCCAGTTGTGGTGATGACAAGTTCCTAAAGTTTAAACTGACCATCAGTGTAAGGTAGACAGTTACGCTGATGGTGGCAGTTCAATTAGGTGGGGTATATGTTCTTGACACACTTTGGGACTCTTGGTACAAATTGACATTGTTTAAAGATCTCTTCTTACCAAAGTATTGATGGGAACCATAATTATTCCTTTCTGACCACAATGTACCCATCTTTTGCTGCTCCCTTCCAGCAGGATGATGAACCATGTTACAAAGTTCAGATCATCTCACACAAGTATCTTAAACATAACAAAGAGTTCACAGTACCCCAGTGGCTTCCTCAGAAATCAATCCAACAAAGTGCCACAGGGCTGTGGTGCAACAGGAGATGAGCAAGGATGTACAGCTTACAAATATGTAAGCTGTAAATATGTAAGCAGATAATGCTACCAAAACTCTGAGGAATGTTCTAATGCCTTGTAAATTTGACTCAAAGAATTTACAGGCAGATATTTAAAGAAGAAAAAAAAGGAGGGGATCCCACCTGTTACAAGAGGATGAGCACTATGTAGCAAAAGAACATTTTGTTCTCAATTAATGTGTTGGAAGCTGACGGTCATCAATTCTGTCTTGATCCAGTAGATAAACTGGAACTCAGGTTTTCGAAGCAGTAAATGCTGAGTCTGATGGCAACACGCCAGAAAACAGTCTTTAGAAACTATCTGTTGCTGCACAGCTGAACATCAGCTGTGATGAAGACAGTATTTCATAATAGTTGTTGTTCTTTCAGTAGGAAGTGTGCTGCTAAAGGAAAATGGTTGAGAACAACTGAGGTGTAGACCTGGGAGCCAAATTTTACAGATCTAAATCAAAGATCATACTCCACATACTGCAGCAGACCATTAGCGGTCTAAGTGCAGTCCATTCCTTGATGACATAGGAATGATATGGGGTGAAAAGGTGAAGCAGTACACTGTTTAAAAGGTAGTTCTCATGTTATTCACTGCATAATCCATAAATGCTGCTTGGACAGGCAGTCTGGAGACCACACATAATTCCACATCACATTTCTAATAGCTAAAAACACAGAGTGTTGAAAACATCTGAGCAAAACATATTTTTCTTCTTCCAAACACTGTACAACATCTCTTCAACAGCCAATGTGTCAGCCTCGAGTCCAGTGCAATCATTTTCAGTTGGACAAAAGAAGGGCCCAGACGGACAGCATGGTTCTGTTCAGTAACAGTTCAGACAGGCAGGTGATGTTGACAAGTTCAAGTTCAGGTGAGAAATGACAACTAGGTGCTGTGGAAAACGAACACAGCCAATGTGAGACTGCTCTTTAAAGAAACTCAGCGTCAACTCGTTATTAACAAGATGAATAATTAACCTGAGTCTTGTACCTCCAAGTTGAGTTCCTTTCACTGCTGACATTTCCTTTGATTCAAACTGAATGTTCTTAATGTACCCTTCACTGGTGGAGCCACGGCCTGCAGATGACTAGTTTGAATTCTTGATATTCCAAGAGAGCTCATACTCAGGGGGAGAAGATGCCTGATTCAGGAGCTGTAATGAATGCAGGTGAAAACAGCAACGACTTAAAGTCAAAGCTTAATGTACTCTACTCTCCATTCAGTGCAGGTGTGAATCATCTACCACCCCGAGAGTTGTGATTGGAAGGATAACAAAGTGAAGTAAACCTTCGAGTGATAAACTTTATACATTTCTCAAATGTTAGGAGAGAAACAAGCTTGTAAGGCATAAGAAATTCTGCTCTTGACATCACTTGTTAAAATGTAATTCGGTATACTCTGCAACACCTCCAGGTGCAGCAACCATCTTCTGATGTTACCTATTTCTCTCCTTTTGTACTATTTATTTCTTTATCTTTGTATGTATATATGTATATTATGCACCTCAACTCAAGTTTAGCACGATCTCAATCTCGTTGTAATCTGTGGATGACAATGACAAATAAATCTTATCTATCTATCTATCTAATGTTATGCTTTTGTTTTAAATTGTGATGCAGTTTATTCTCATAAGCCTGGAAAACTTGTACAACTGTGAATCAGTTTTAGAACCTGCAGTAAGGGCTTGTCGTTAAACATTTTTATCTATAGCAACAAACAATTTGTGGTTGAAACTTTCAGGCATCTTCTCCAATATGTCCCTTATTTCAGTCTCTGGACATCGTTAGGAAAACAATGATGTAAACCTGACACCTAGTGGTTAAAATGAGTACAACAGCAATCAAAAACCAGCAGCTGTGTATTGAGATTTCCATAACTTCATTTCACTGGATATAGATTTAGATCTTGAGGTAAAAATGTGGATCTGGGGGAAAAAAAAGAAAGAAAATCGACATTTCACACAGAAAATCAAGTTAAGCCTGGAAATTTGTAGCCATGTTTTCACTTAAAACAAAAGCTAATCTTAGATTAATCCATAATATGAAATGAAGTTACAGGATTTATTTGGAGCTCTTACTGCTTTCTTCAGGTGTTCTTAGGAGAAAAAAAAAACAACAAAACACCCAGGCAAAGTTCTTGCAGATGAGCAGTGAAATGATAACAGTGATATTATGAACAAAATAATCACAATGTTTACTTATTTATTGAACAGGTTCAATAATTATTACAACAGTTTCAAATCAACAGTGCAGTTCTAAGAGAAATGTGTCAACACAAAGTTAAAACGCATTTAACTTTAAAACTTACCCTAAACACATAACTCCCTTATGCATTGTAGGTTATTATGAATTACATGTAAAGTGGTGAAATTATATTTTCTTAGCTAGCAATACACCGATATACAAGACCCATAGTTCTGTTAATATTGCAAATACATTCTCAAAAAATATAGTAAACAATACTGGTCCTACATAACATCTTATAAAGCACAAATATAGTTTGTCTTGTTGGATTTAAAAGCCTCCCTCTATTGAGATTATTCTCTGTTCCTCAATAATAAATTTGAAGTCATAACAAGCTCAATATATTTATGCTTGCAGTATTTCTTGTGAAATGTTAATCAAAATTTTAATATATCACCCAACCAGAAGCGTTCCTGCGTTATGAAACCTGTCTGGCTGACAAAAGCAAAACGCAAACGTTTAAGTGTGGTGGCCGCTGATGCAACACAATCCCTCAACCTGCAATCCTCCTCTGACAAACTCTGTCCCCTCCACAAGAACACCAAGATGCGACTAGCTGGATTACAATGTCACATTAAGAACTGTTGCAATGTGACATTCAGCAAAGGCTTCACTGTTTTTTACCTCAACAAAATGTCTTATGGCAGTTAAGACTTTTAGTTTAAATAACTACATCCACCAAATTTATATTTTGAAGTTATTCCAATTAAACAAACAAAGGCATTTTGAGGCCTTCAAGTTGGTAACAGCTTACTTTTTATATTTTAAGATAAAGGGAGTCCCTAAACCAGAAAGGAAGAAAATATTGATGAAGCCTGAAAAACAAAGTTAACTTCCAACAGGATTTAGAGTTACAGCAATAAAACAAAAAAACATGCTTTATCAATACTATTAAATGGGAGATAATTATTTTGTCCAATTGTTTTCACTCCAAATTCTACTACTAAAAACTACTTACAACATGATACTAACATGATTAAGGTTTGGTTGAAAGTCATAATTTTTTTAATAATTAAAAGAAAACATAATATTATGTTCAGTCAAAAAAAAAAAAAGCATCTTCATATATATATAAAAAAATAATAATAAATCTGAGCAACAAAATGTAATGTGAGAACTCAGCCTGTTGAGTGTGACGGGTAGCCAATCAGAAAGCGCGATGACGTAAGAGCGGAGAGGAATCCCAAACAGTTGACATGGCGCAACTGAGAGTCCAGTGGTCATCAGAGGTGATATGTGGAAATGTTTATTACTATATGTAAAGGTCATTTTTATATATGTTTATTATATGTGGTTATGTTTATTCAGTTAAAAATGTTAACTACGAAAAAACATAACTCACCTCCAAATCATAGTGCAGCAAATAAAGCGGCTGCTTTCGCCGTGTTATGTAGGGGATTTTACTGAATTTTCTTCTGGAATCGGGATGTCCGTGAGTGGAATCGGTTCTGTGTGGTGTGTTGCTCCTGCCGTGTGGCTGAACACACGAACCGATCAAACCTGTTGTACTTTTATCAGCTCGTGTCGTGTGTGGTCACAGAGGTTTGGAAAATCAGCCGACAATCCTTAAATCGTGCCGTGTGAACCAGACCTAAAACTCACAAGCTCTACTCCTCTTGTCTCGACCACTGCCCTAACGCTCTCTGACTCTGGTCGCTATGGTAACATTTACATATCCCTTCAAAATTAGATGCAGATGCGCCACAAAAACGAACATTTTACTTTTGTGAAAATTTTAACTCACGATAACGACTAATGGCACCCGAAGTGTTGCTTATGCACAGGGTTTTTGGTCTCTACGTGGAGAAGCAGTTTGAAGCTTCATTGTCTCATTAACGAGCCGGTCACCATATCATGCAAAGTGGGCTTGGAATGTGGGAATCCCCTACCAGGATAAATCCATTCTCATGTCTCTTCTCTGGGCCTTTTCCCCTTTGCAAAGAAACTTTCCAAAGACATCTGATCTGTTTCTTACTCATTTTGCTGCTTGTGGGCTCAATGTTGGCGCGCAAGACATAACCAAGAGAATCCGGTTAAAGGATTTTCAAAATAAAAGATCCTCCAGATTAAATAATACATATAACGGAAATATTTATTTCTTGCGTGGCCCGGTACCAATTGGTTCACGGACCGGTACCGGTCTGCAGCCTGGGGGTTGGGAACCACTGCTCTAGTAGAATTCCAACATCATAACTTGTAAGCTATGGTATTTGTAATACTATGAGCTATTTTAAAAATATTAACTTCTTATTCTGTCATTTTAAAACATGAGTAAAGTCTCTTCATGCTTACCAGCATTGAAACTCTTTAAAGCAGGCTATAAAAGGACACTTGTTGAACTAAAAACATCCCATCCCACAGTTACTTCTTCCATCTTCTGCCTAGGGAAAAAACAACAATGAAATCAGATAGAAAGAAATGAACTGACACCACAACCTAAAAGATGCTATTTTCTATTTTTCTCCCACGGAGAGGTGACTCAGATGGCCCCTGTGCACAATAGGTGTCAACACATTGTGTCAGGACAGGCCTGCTGTGCCACTGCAACAGCAACCTGGGTAATAGTGCAACTCATCACTGTCACCTCCCCAAGGATACTCAAGACACAGAGCAGAGACACTTTGGATATCAGAACATTTTAATTCATCAGCAGCAAAAAAACAAACACAACCAACTATACCAATTTTTAACAGGAGAGTGATTTGATGCTTTCCAGAATTTAAAGCTGCACATTTCTAAATAGTGTTTTCATTAAGAAGTTGAAGTAAATTGGAAAATCGGCCTCAAGGCCTCCAGTGTTTCCTGAGCCACAAAAAAGTACCCACTTATAAGTTGATTTACTTTGCATCATAAATTACAGTTTTAACACTTCTAAATTGGGGGGGGGGAAAAAACAAACAAAAAAATAAAAAACAAAAAAAAAACCTGTTGAA
>CAEFZX010029956.1:0-41010 GCA_903066825.1 Alfaro cultratus
CTCTCCAGTTCTTCAGATCGACTCTCTATGGACATCTGTGCCTTTGTCAATGTCCTCTGAAGCTTCTGGAGTCTTAGATTCAGAGTTGGTCGGGCATTATACAGGCGAAGCACTTCTGCTCTCATGTCCTGATGTTTCAGCTCAGTGTTTACTTGCTCTGCACGAAGTGACACGAGTTGAGCAGAAAGTGCGTCATTTTGACTTGCAAGCATGTTGTATTTAGCTTGCAAGTCAAAATTCCTGGAACACCTGCCAGGTTTGGAGCATTCAATCCTCCTTCTGAGATCCTCCACTGTCTGTTTGAGAACAATGTTTTCTGTCTCCAGTTCCTTGTTGCAGTTGTTTGAAGACGTTTTATCCGTCAGCAGGCTGTCCTGATCACTCCATGACGATTCATAGCTGCTGCTAGACATTGTTTTGGCTTAAGAGTTGAAGTAGAATATGAGTTGTTGCTCTTCTGTAGTAATGTGGAACAAATGAGTTGCGCTGTGGAATAAAGGAAGAAGGATCAAAGTCATCAGTGATGTCACAGGGTATGAGTGACATCACTGGTTCACAAAGCCTGTTGTGTGTGGGCGTGTATCCTGCTGTGACGTCAGATTCTTTATTATTATTATTGCATCAAAATGTCAGTACAGTGAATAGAATTGAATGCCAGAGGATACAAGGAATAAAAACAATAGAAAGTTTAATACAAGGAGCACAAACAGAGATAAGACAGAGTTTCAGGGAAAACAGTTAAAGACTTTTAGGGCTTCAAGAGTCTTTACAGCTTTGGGATGGTAGAGCTCTGAATAGTTACTGCATAGTGTTGTAATTCAGATAAAAACAGATCAAATAGACAGAAAATGTGCATTTATGAATATGAAATTGAACTAGAATTAACAATAGATTAATACGTGCGGTGAGATTCATAGCTGATGAGGCACTGACTTCATCATAATCAGATTTACAAATATTGACCTCCTGCATGCTATTGTTTACATGAGGAAATTCCGCGCATGCGGACAAAACTGGAGGACAAAAAGACAATTTTATTCTTTAACAACAGCCTCGCTGCTGCGGTAGAATAATTCTGTTAATGCAATAAAACTTGGAAATGTAGATATTAATAATTTTATGCTCCACAGCAAAGGGAAAAACTGTTAAAGTCCAACTCAAAACCACGTCTTTCTCGCTCTCTGTATCAGGACCGCTACGCGTAGACTCGTTGCCATAGCAACTGACAACAACGCCCCTAAAAATAACACTGAAATATTTCCCACACAAAGAGCAGAAGATTCAGTCTGTTGCAGTAGTTTGGCTGCCATTAATTCAAATAGATTGAAAAAATTCAATTTATACTGTCAGTTTGTAACTTATTAAAAAATATTTATTTACAGATTTGAAACTGTCACCATGTCATGACTAGCAAAAAAAAATCAAGTTACTCTGCCTTCTCCCAGGGTTACCTGGAAACAACCAATCAGAGCCAGGAGGCAGGGCTTAGCACTGTAAATCACCTAGCGTAGCCTGTTGTGAATGCTAAAGCTAGTTAGAATGTCCACTGATGATGGCAGAAAAACAATTTTCCTATAACTGTAAGTCGTTTCTTCACCATTTGCACATTTAGAATCAAATACAGGAGGTTGATTGACAGCGTTAAGACCCGCCTCCAGGCTCTGATTGGCTATTTTTGTTTGGGTGCAGTGGATTTCTTCTACCAGCTCAGGGAGATTGAGGAGATTATCTGTCTCATAAACTATCATGAAATGGTGACAGTTTAACAAATATTTTAAAAACTTACAGACTGCAGTTTTAACACAATCTGGACTAAAGCCAATGAATCTATTAATGGATGACAGTAGCTTTCAGTAGAGAATTTTGAAGTTTCATGCGTCTGCTGGACTCTGACTGGTTGTGTAAATAGATGGAAAGCCGAGCCATATTTGGTAAATCTCTTTGCTAGCATGTCCTGTGAACTGGAAAGCTGTCGCTTTAAGTCATTGCAGTGAGAAAAACAAGATTTTTCTCTGTTCTATTTTCCTTGCTGCTAAAGTTTAAATAACAGATTTAATTCCTGTACTTGTGAGTATTCATTCTTCCGTGCTTTGGCTACACATTAATATTTTACATAGTACATGGTCACACATTGTAGCCTTCCCTGTAGCCGGTCGTAGCACTTGCTTCCCCTGATCTCCACTCTGTATCTGCTGTTTGCTTCACCGTGAACATTGCCCTTATTAATCAAGCTGCTTGGCAGGTGAGTGTGAAGAATCAGTAGTTAACAGTGGAGGAAGAGGAGGGTGGGAGTGTGCAGGTGCATGAGTGTGTATGCAGGTGTGAGTGGTGATGATAGAGAGCGAGCCAGCTGTTGCTCAGCATCTAGTGACCCACGGCTGGCTGAGCAGGGATAATTGTAGGTACCAGCCTTTCCCCGTCTTCTTAATGTGAACTTTTGGCATAATGGAAGCTGCTTTTTCACAGGGGAAGGAAACAGGAAAGAGAGAGGAGGAAATGAACCTGTTGAAAACCCGGTGGGTTACGCTTCGACCTGATAACAGTCCAACTGGCTAACACCATTAACTAGGATAATCGTAGAGATTCACACTACAAAACCCACTGGTTTGAGTGATTGAATGTGAAAAAACCCCTTAAAGAATTAATATTAGTAATAAGAGCAACAGAGTTTACTACTAAAGTTGTGAGTGGCCATCTTGAATTCTTGACTGGGTAGTCGGAGTTGCCCCACTTTCCGAGTGGGAAGTCTGACTTGGGTGCAAATTGAACACAGAAAGCTACACAGCTACATTGTACCTCTCCATGTTGATTGATTTAAAACATATTGAGTATTTCCTTCTGTTTTATTTGAAAATTCTAAAATATTAATGTTTGTCCTGTATTCAAAAAAGCACATATATGGAGATCCTGAACTAAACCTTTGAGATGCTACATTAGCTAAGCAAATAACTAGCTAGCTTGCAGGTTTAGTAGCTTCATAGCTAGATGACAGTCATCCATCTAGATAGCTATCTAGATAGCTCATCTATCTAGACTAGCATTTTTAACTTGTAAAAATGCTAGTCAGACAAACATATTTTACCTAGGTAGATAGGGAACAAGCAACTGAATAGGTTGGTAGCTATTAAGTTAACAACATAAGTGCCTAGCTAGCTAGCTTAAAACAAGAACTCCAAAATTGGCTTACTTGCCACATAGATTCTTAGCTTAAATGTTGATAAGTAGCTAGATTATTAGCTAAAGGAACGGCTAGCTTGCTAGCTAGGTAGCAACTAAACTAAGCACATGATCATCTATCTAGATAGCTAAACAAATGATTAGGTTGTAAGCCATCTAATTTTAGATAGGTAGAGAGTGAACAGGCAACTGTTTAGGTTGGTAGATAGTTAGCTAACCAGGTTATCTGGGTAGCTAGCTTAACAAATATCTATCAAACTAACAGATATCTATGATAGATAGATGAGACACAAATATATCAAGTATTAAAATACTTTAGACATAGAAGTATCATCCAGTAATTCTCCACATCCTCTTCACTTTTGCAGCCAATTAGCCTCAACACTAATGTACACCTAGCATGTCTCTGAAAAGTAGGAAAAAAGAAACAGGAAGGGGTGAGGAAGGTGTCAGAAGGAGCGTTCTACCTGAAAATGATAACTGTTGGTGTTGGGATTGAACTCATTTACATTTTAAAGCAAACTCATGGCTAAGCAACACCAAAAGTGCCAGTTTATTATTAAGTATCTTTATTAGACCTTAGATAATAGTCCAAGACAATAATTCAATTAAAGGTGAGCTGAATAACTGAAGAATGTTAAAAGAAAATACATTAACTCAATGTCATTAAGCTTCTGTCTACTATCGTTCGGATTTTATCCCTGTGATAAAAGAGCTGGAATACATCCATCAGTCACAGAATAATAAAAGAAATGACCTTGATAGATCTGTGTGAAATAAGATACGAGTGTCGCCTTGACTGAGAATGACAGCTGATTGACAGGCGTTAAATAACAGCAGGGCTTGGAAACCTACTCTGATTCCCACTCCAAATCTGATGTTAAAATCTTAAAAATAACATTTATAATACTTTATCATAACTCACAATTCTGCTGTTTAGATTAGCACAACCAGGAGTCCTTTGGGTTGCTGTTCAAAAACATGTAAAAATAGTTTGTGCACCTGATAAGGATGGTTTATTTGGCACAGAAACATGGGTGACGACACTTCAAACCTGAATGTGTTGGGGAAATTATAAACTCAATGTTCCTTGGCAGATATTGGAGATCAGAGATCGTCTGCCCTGTTCAGCAGGACTTTGAATCTATATACTCTACATCAATTAGGTTAGTTTGTTGAACTTTATTCTGTTTCCTCTTTTGTTTGTGTTTTCTTTTTTAGTTTTTGTTTCATTCTTGATTGAGTTAGACCTTCAAAAGTAATTAACTTGGTTGAAGAAAGCAGATGGTAAGGTTTAAAGAGACTCCCCAGGGTAGCTTTTTGCCTTTTCTGGAACAGGAAATGCATTGTCAGGTTGAAAAGACGCTACGTTTAAAAATATTTAATGGTTTACTCTTTAACCCAGCCATTTTCATAGTACTTCTTACGAACATCAATTTAAAGCTACAGTCAGCTGGGTGTAGGGTCTTAGTGCTGTCAATCAACTTGTGTACTCGCTGCTAAATGTACTAATGACCGAGAAACAACTTACCATTGGAGAAAAACCGTTCATCCTCCGACATCGGGGGCTATGCTAACTAGCATTAGCAGTCATGATGGGCTGTGCTAGCTGCAGCGTGGCAGAGAGCAAAGGGGGAACATGAAGGAGGCATGTGCAGCGCCACACGGTGTGGTGACTGACAACTCTGATTGGTAATTTCTAGTTATAACCGAGAGAAAGTAGTTGAGCTTGTTTTTTTTTCACAAATTATCTGTCTCATGCCAAACTGTCACAATATATTCACACAGCTAACTATTGCTGATGCAAGGAGCGGCCATATTGGATCTCAAAGTCGGCATGTTAAAGATTCTCCTGCTTTTTGAGCGGGAAGTCCGACTTCAGGGAGTGTTTCTGTTGAATTTTCCAACTCAGAAGTCAGAATTACTACATTATAAACCTATAATCGTCTACTTAGATTTATGTAAGATGGTCTACGTTGGTTACTATTCAGATCCAGAATAAGACCTTTTCACAACATTGGTGTTTTTAAACATGAGGAATTTAGCATGTAAAAAAGCCCGAAGTGTTATGTTTGGAACGCACTCATCACACATTTTTCTGTTTTCCAGTAAATGTGTATAAAGTACATTATTTTTTGTGGACAAGGCTTTGGTTTTTGGGACATAATTACTGTCTTTTCACAGTTCTAGAAGTTGTAGTTTCCTTTTATTTGGTAATTCATATGTAGTTTGAGTTCACATGATGGAAAAAATAAGAAAATGCGTCATAATTATTGATGTATTTTTGTGAAACCAATTGAAAATAGAAATACACTCACCAGAATAATAACTAAAGTGACTTGGGGAAAATGGTGATGTTTTGGAGATGTGGACTAAATATGAAGAAATAATTGAAACTCCTTCATGTGAAGCCTTTAATCCTGCTGTAAAAATCTGTCATAAACAGCTTTATTCTCACCTAAACATCAGATCTTGACGTCAACAATCGTTATGAAACAAATTTCCAAGATGTCCCACATTTCGTAACTCCTAGAAAGTCTGGGCCATGCAGCACGAGACAAACATCCTGTCTACACAACCTATAAAAGCAGTTAACCTTTAAACTCCAGTACAATAAATCCATTGAGCAATGACTTTTGGGATTCTTTTATGGCTTTCTTTTAGTGACACATCACCTTTAACAGGCAGTTTCACATCTCAAAGGTGCAACAATTATGTAGTAATTTACAAAGACATGACCACTCCGCTACATGTCTCCTATTTATGGTAATAAAAAGTGACCTACGTAAATGACATGTTGTAATTGGTTTCTCTTGTTTTGGGTTTTGTCTTGCCCAACTTTTTAAATCTTTTTAAGGTGGCTGCTTATCAGTGTTACTGGAAGGAGCCTCATTAAGAGCAGTACTTTCCCTGACTTTGACGTCCTTGAAAGATTGTTCCAGTCTTTATAAGGAATGCTGTCCATTCCTGTTCGAGTCCTCCAGGAGTAAAGATGGGCTGCAGACGCGCAGACTGCGTCTCTCGGCCTCTGTCGAACCTTTTTGAAAAACTTGGCTCCACAGTTGGCTCCTATCCGCTTTATTTCTTCGTCATTCCTGTCTTAATCACAGCGTCTCTTAGTGGGGGGTTTGTTTTTCTCAAAGACAGAGAAGACAATGATCTTGAGCGCCAGTTTACCCCCAAGAAAGGACCCTCAAAGGCAACGAGGGCTTTTGTTAGGGAGAACTTCCCGTACAATAGCTCCATGTTTTCTGAGAACCGCTTGTACGACAAGGGGAACTTTGCATCCATCATTGCTGTCTCAAAAAACAGCAACAATATTTTGGAAAGCCCCGCCTTTGAGGACATCGTCAGACTGAACGAGAAGATCCTGGACATTTCTGTGGACAAAAAGAGGCTGGGATTCAGCCAGGTGTGCGCCAAAGCCAATGGAAAGTGCTTCTCAAACATCATCCTGGAACTCATTGGTGGCAATGAAACCGGCATCACCTACCCAGAACATAACCACGGGTCCGGTTTAGTCTTCCTGGGCTCTGCTCTTGGTGGAGTGGTAACAGATGCTAACAGCACCATCCAGAGGGCTCAAGCTGTGAAGCTCTACTACTATTTAAACAGCCAAGAAAGTGCAGCCGAGGCCTCAAAGTTATGGCTGAGAGAATTTAAAGCTCTGCTGTCGGATGAGATGAACAGGAAAAACATTGACGTATGTGTTACTGCCATTTTATTTCATTTGTTTGGTCAAAAAATTTAATATAGACATTTTTATTTTAAATGGGATTAGAAACTTTAGTTTAATATATGAATCTAAAAGATTTGTAGATTTTGTGTTGGGTAGAAAGCTTTCAAAACCAATCTGTTTTAATGCCATTATATCAAATCAGGTTGTAGCTATGACTAAACACATTTTTCTCGACAACTGAAAAATGTGTTCAGTTACACAACTGCCAAACCTGTACAATTAGCAAATCACATAAAGTTAGCATTTTGTACATTTTTGTACCTCCATTTGGTTCTCAATTGCTTCTAAAAACGGTTCAAACACTCAATAAAACAAAACAACTGCTTTTTTTGGCAATAACTTAATGTTTTTGGGTGTCTGGAAAATTAGCTGTTTGAAAAAACCTCCTGATAAGTCACATTCAACAGGCATTGCGGAGATACCTAGAAACCCCAACTCAGCCCATCCTGTTACCTAGCAACCCCCGCAGAGTTCCAGCATATTTGGTCAGCTGGTTTTGCCTCTGTATGCGCTGTACAATGGCTGCTGGAAAAGACTGATTTTGTTGTTGACTTACCATTCAGAAACCACTTTCTGCATTCTTGTTGGTTGTGAAGGAGGCTCCCCTTCTGCTTTTCAAAGATGTGAAGATGTATAATTGCACATACATGCAGCCATTTTCATGTGTGAGCGTAAACGTTGAGTTGGGGGGTCATGGCCAGCATCAGCTTATTTGGATTTAAAGTGACAAGACGGCCTAAAAATGGTCATTGTAAAAGAAGCTCTAAATAAGCAGAACTGAGTAGAATAAAATCTCATTATCAAAAATTATTTTGTGCAATAAAAGCACACAAAAACCCCTCTCACATTTTCCAAAAACCTTTTGACGATCTTCAAGACAGTAGACTCGTCATTGCTGCTTTGCAGCAATAAATTTCTAGTTTTGAATCCTAACCAAAATTTTCTGCATATAGATGTTTTAAAGCCTGTTGCAGAAATGTAGCCTTTGTATTTACTTATTTAAAATGGTCTGAAAAAGGACAGATGTGTCTGGAAACTTTGAAACAGAAAATGTGGCAATATTTAAAACTGTTGAAAAGGTTTTGTGTTGGTATCAATAAATCTTAAATCCTGACAATAAACTATATTTTTTCTAAGTGGAAAAGTAAATAATTCCTCCATCAGACTGATTTATCGACTGACTGATATAATTTGACAAGGCTTAACATTGCAGCTATTTATTTATTGTGCTAACGTTTTATTTGTTGGCTTGTTTGGAAATCCAAATTGTTGATGCTTTGTGCTAAACTGAAATATCTTTTGTATTTTTTGTATAGATTCCACTAGAAACAGAAGAAAAATTTCAGTTTCAGTTATTCACTGTTCTGATTTCTTTTGGCTTAAATTGCACAATGTGCTATAACAAGTAAAAAGGAGCCAAAGTCCAAGGAAGAAAATGGAAAATAACCTCTTTAAATATAAATTGCTAATATAAAAACAGTTTAAATTTAAGGTATTTTAACAGTTCGTAAACTGTGCTCTTGCTTTTTGTGAGAAAAACATAAATGTTTACCGTATGCTAAGAGGCATAGAGGTGCATTTCCACATAAATTGTTCTTTCTTTTTGAAAATCTCTTGCAATCCAAACCATGTTGCTACTGCGGTGCAGCTTAAATCACGACATTTGTGTGAAACATGATTTTCTTTCTGCTGTGCTGCTTCGCAGGTCTCTTACTACACCTCTAAATCCAAGCAGGAGGAGATCGACAGCCACACCGTAGATGGATTCCCTTTATTCCTCATCACTTACGCCTGCGCTATAAGCTTCTCTGTGATATCCTGCCTGAGGTAAGGAGCGATCAGCGGCTGCCACGCAGAGTCAAACGCAGGACACAGAGAGCTGTTATTTATCTGTTTGAGCGATGAAAGAGTGACACACGCAGGAAACACTGCATAATTTCTGACTTAATGGGCTCAAAGATGAGTTGCTATTAATAAAAACACTTAATGTTAGTGTGTACGTGCAAGGGGGAAAATTAAAATGTAAGACAAAAAGTTTTATTTTTGCAAAATTCATAAATAATTAGATTTTTATTATTTAATTTGTGAATTCTTGCAGGAGTTTCACATAAAGTAATTAAAAAAAAATAACTTGAAATGTTTTAATATCCAGAGATTTCTAAAAATGTAACTTTTATTTTAAAAAATATTTTCTTTTTACACATTTGTTGAAACTGTCATTATGTTGTGACAGTATGTTATGAGACAGATAATCATTGAGCTCCTCTGTCTTCTCCCAGTGCTAATTAGAAACAACCAATCAGAGTCATTAGCTGCTGTCAATCACTGCTCATGCTAGCTATGCTACAACTAGCATAGCCTGTTGAGAATCCCAGGCAACTTAGCATGGCCATGATTTTCCTGTATCTCTGTAAGTTGTTTTTTTGGCAATTAGCTTATATACAAGCGAGTACCCAAGGTTGATTGACAGCATTAAGACCCTCCTCCTGGCTTTGATTAGTTGTCGGGAGCAGCAGACAGCAGTAGTAGCTCATAGAGGAGATTAATGTTTTCACAGATTATCTGTCACATAAATTCACGACATGGTAAAAAACATACTCTTTATGTAAGTTACATACTGCAGCTTTAATAAAATAACATATAAAATTAATAATTGTTTAACCTCCCTGGCAGATTGGACCATGTCAGGAACAAAATGTGTGTGGCTGTTTTTGGCGTTTTAACCTCTGGGCTGGCAGTCGTCTCCTCTTTCGGCTTGCTGCTTTACATCGGAGTCCCGTTTGTCATAACTGTGGCCAACTCTCCTTTTTTAATACTCGGTGAGGAAGCAAAACAACATCTTTCTAATTCAGCATCATTTGAGCAGATGCTAAAACAAGCATGTTATTTTTATTTTTCCCTAGGAATTGGCCTGAACAACATGTTCATCATGGTGTCCGACTGGCAGCACACCCATGTGAACGACCCCGTACCGAAGCGGATGGGTCACACATACAAAGAAGCGGTGATGTCCATCACCATCACCGCCTTGACGGACGTCCCCAAGTTCTTCATTGGCGTCATGTCTGACTTTCCGTCAGTGCAGTCCTTCTGTCTGTACACTGCCACCTCCATTATATTCTGCTACATCTACACCATCACCTTCTTCGGCGCCTTCGTGGCTTTAAATGGCAGGCGAGAGGCTAGCAACCGGCACTGGCTAACCTGCATGAAAGTACCATCAGAGAAGTCAGCGAACCAGACGGAGCTGTACAACATCTGCTGCGTAGGAGGCAGCTACGATAAGCTCACAGGAGCGGAGAAAAAACAACCAGCGAGTAATTTCTTTAAGGATTACTACGGACCTTGTTTGATGAAACCGTGGGTTAAAGGCGTGGTAGTCTTTGTTTATCTGGCGTATTTAGCTACAAGCGTGTTTGGATGTTTCCATATTCAGCAGGGAATTGAACTTTATGATCTGGCAGCTGATGACTCTCATGTTACGAAATTCAACATTAAAGACAGGCAGTATTTTTATGATTATGGCCCATCTGTCATGGTCATTGTAAAAGGGAAATTGGCGTACTGGGATAAGGATAAAAGATCTCAACTTCAGGCATGTATAGAAGACTTTAAAGAGCTCCACTTCATTGATAGAGACGTCTACACATCCTGGTTGGACTCTTACTTGTCTTATGGTCAAGAGAAACATCTAAACCTTGATGATAAGAATGTTTTTCTCTCAAATCTGCCTCCATTTTTTGATTTATATCCATTTTTTAAGCAAGATGTGAACCAGACCGGAGATGCCATCCATGCGTCCCGGTTTTTCATCCAAACTGTGAATATTACCAAAGCCAGCGAGGAAATTGAAATGCTCAAAATCCTCAAATCTACTGTAGGCAGATGCGAGGTAGCGTCTTTATTGGTCTACAACCATGAGTTCATCTACTTTGACCAGTACGACGTTGTGGTGAAGAGCACCATTAAAAACGTCGGGGTTATCACGGCTGTGATGTTGGTCGTCTCTCTCCTGCTGATTCCCAACCCGGTCTGCTCCTTGTTGGTCACTTGTTCGATCGGTTCAGTCACTGCTGGGGTCAATGCGTTCATGGCTCTTTGGGACATCAGTCTGAACTCCATATCCATGATCGTCTTCACCGTCTGCATCGGATTCACAGTGGATTTCTCCGCTCACATGTCCTACGCCTTTGTCTCCAGTGAGAAGCCCCGTCCCGAAGACAAGGCCGTGGACGCTCTGTCCAGTCTGGGTTACCCCATCATTCAAGGCGCCTTGTCCACAGTTTTAGGGGTGTCGGTGTTGTCCATATCTGAATTTCACACCTTCAGGACCTTCTTCAAGATTTTTTTCCTGGTCATGTTTATTGGGATGGTTCATGGCCTTGTTTTTATGCCGGTATTCTTGACAGCCGGTACATGCAGCTCAGATAAAGACAAAAAGCAAGAGGAAGTTTTAAAATCAAGTAAATTTTGACCACTGGAGGGATGGTTGGAACATTTTAGGCTCAAAAGTTTTGAATTTTATATATTTTTAAGTTATTTTCATTTGTTGTCTGGGATTAATAATGTATTTTCAAGTATTGTAAATAAATGTTACGGCATTTGATTTTGTTGCATCATTTTGTGTTTCTGATGTTTATGTATTTGCCAAATAAATAAGTAATAAGGCCTTGTAATTAGTCCATTACAAGGCCAACACAGAACCACTGAGAACCATTGAACACACACAAACATTAGTGATTTAAAATGATTGAACAGGTTTTAATACCAGGCAAAGATAACCTGAGCAAATACAAAAATGCAGTTTACGTTTACGAAAAATCTATAAAATGTAACTATACCATTTGTTCCATACTTAGTGTTAACCAGTGTGTTTGTATTGCACCAATTCACAACACGTAATTTTAAGGGACTTTACAAGAAAAAAGTTGATTAAATAAAAGCATATATCCAATCCAATTGATCGTATTTATCAAAAAAACACAGTCAAGTTGAGTTTATTATTGAAATTGGTTAAAAGGTTTCAAATATGGCCATTTATGACAATGATTTGGCTTAAAATCATGATTTGTTTGAAATCACTTTTCTTCGTTGCTAATTATTATTGTTTGTTTGGATCAGTGTATCCTGTTAAGGATATGGAAGCGTTTAGACGAGGAGGCAGTAGAGTTTTTGACTCGGTTGTTCAACATTGTAAAGAGTGAGAAGATGCCTGGGGATTCTGGTGATGATTTTTAAGGGTGAGGCTTTTTTTTATTAAGAATCTTGTTCTGTCCAGCTAGAAGCACAAAGACTGAAGCAGAAAGTCTGAATCAAGGAAACCTGTCATGTAGGTTGTTCAAAGCAGCTGCCCAAACCGCTGTACTCAAATAAATCAAACACAAACCAGGGATGCAGCTTGACGTAGTTTGGTAAACAAAAGCCAAGAGATCTTCCAGGTCTGACTTGCAATATCTTCCATCTTTCAACGGAGCACTTGGGTCGACTCTGGGCTCTGCCACCCTCCGTCACGCCTGTCTTCTCTCACCACTGGATGAGATGCTTCTGGTCCACACAGCGTGACGTGACAGGCCCAAACACCCCGAGGAGAAAAGGAAGATGGAGGAAATTTAAGAGCAGAAAAGAATGACAATGAGGAGAATAGCTTTTTTTTTATTATTTTTTTTTATTATCAAACTCTAATTCATCAGACATGTTTAATGTCAATTTTTCTTGTATCTTGGGTAATAAATTACATTAAATAATTTAATTTAAACACCACTTCATGAAAATCTACACCCCAAATCTTTGCTTAATACTTTAATACTTAGCTTTCACTAACAGCAGACCATCCCTCCACTTCCACTTATTATTAAAGTTGTTGTTAATGAATTCAGTTGTCAAACTTACCAAAGGCAAAACGCAGTAAGAAAGGAAAAAAATTGACGCCTAATTCGGTTCATTGACTGAAATTGTTCAAGGAAGAGGCAAACTTCTTCTCTAACTTATGCTAGCAGCTAGCTAATGTAGCGCTAAAGTTAGCTTTTAAAGTAACAGAAACAATAAGCTGACATCTGATTTTACATTTGATTCTATGCTAAGTAATGAACAGAGGATAAACAATCTTCTGGAGTTTTTTCTACCTTTGAACTAATGTTTAAGAAGAGTTTCTAGCCACAGATTTTTAGCTTAATATAGCAGCTAGCTAAGCGGCAGTGCTAGCATTGGTTTGTGTAGTTGTAAATGTTTATTTGTTCATATTTAATGTCATTTTTTTGTAAATACTGAGAATATAATTTACCTTGTGTTGTATTACTGATATCTGTCAGTGGAATTTCGTATTATATGCACTGAACATGACCAATTAAGAAACCAAAGCGAAAGACAAGTTCATTTGGATTTAATATAGAAAAAAAAAAGACAAAATAAAATCAGGAAAATAAAAGAAATGTCCTTCAATATGAAACTTATGAAACTTGAACAAAAATGGCAGGTTTGTGTTTGTGTCTGGTGAATCTTTGGTTAAAACAAACTTGTTTTCATTCAGTGAAGTTACAGAGTGAAACTTTACATACCTAGTATAGTTGGTTAGTTACGGAAGAGGATTAGGGCCACCAAAAAAAATTAAAATAAAAAATAAAGTCAGAATTCTGAGATTAAAGTCAGAAAGTCAGAATTTTATTTTATTTTTTTCGGTGGCCCTAATCCTCTTCCCTAGTTAGTAGCTAATTACATGTACTCAGTTATATTTACACGATTACTTTTTGATTACAAAATACTTTTAGGAGTATTTAGTATTTTAGACTTAAATATTAAATGACTGATAAACTACTCAATACTTGGGTATACTTTTTTACTAAATACTTTGTACTCTAAAGTAATTTCTTTGACTGCTACTCTTTATTTTTTACTTCAGTAAAAATATGTTGAAGTAGTTGAGTACAATTTTTGGGTACTCTGCCCAGCTCTGAGTATGAATAGCAATACTTCATAATTAAGTTACTCAAGTAAAAGTAAAAAATAGTACAGCGTAAAAATGTATTTTTCAAAAAAAAAGTTACTCAAGTAAACGTAACTGAGTAAATGTAACTACCAGCTGTGAGTGGTAAACTGTTTTATCGTCGCATCTGGTGTAAATCGGGCGCTTTTCTCTGATAAACCTCCCAGCACCCTGGACAGCGTCTTCTCTCCGCTCCACCAAACGCGGCTCGGTGATTGACAGAAGCGGCGGCCATAGGCGGATCGATGCCGCTCCCGGAGCCCTATGAGGCGGACGGGAGGACTTGGAGGGGGCGCTCGGATCCTGACGCGGTTCTCCCCGGCTTCTATAGGCCCGCTCGGTGTTTGCCGCGGTCGGAAGAGGGCGGAGTGCGTTTTGCTCATCCGAGTGAGGAGCTCCCCGACTCTTAAAAAATATATAAATATAATAATAACAACAAGGCTCTTTCTCTACCCCTCCCTCCTTCCCTTCCCTCCTTCCTTCCTTCCTTCTGTGTCGTTTTGATTCAGTGTATGTAGCCCACACGCAGGGGGAGAACATCCGCCGCACAGCAGAGCCAAGACTGAGAGGGGATCTTCAACATCAACAAGCTGCATGAGGCATCTCTGAGAAGAGAGAAAAAGAAGGACTGTCTACCTGATTCCAGCAATAGAGGTGCAGGTGTTTCAGAAATACCCTACAAGTGGTGATGCGATGGTTTAGAGGAGCAGTTTTGGTCGATTCTTCACATCACGCCCGCACGACGACGCTGTAAAATCCCCCCGCTTCCTCTTCAGACATCTGTGGACGCTTTCTGCAGGGGGAGATGGCTGTTTTCCGGCTCTCGTTGCTGCTGCATGTGGGCTTTGTGATCGGGTCGAGCCGGTTCGACGCGGACCGGTCAGCCTTCGGGGAGGAGGAGGTGGAGGCGAACCTGGGCGCTCGGCTGGCGCACCTCCGTGCGCCTCGCCTGGTTCCCGGGGAGAAACCGGAGGAGCATCTGCCCCGGGTGGTCACGGCTTTCCTGCACACGGGGGACTCGACCACCTTAAGGCACGCCAACTGCACGAGAAAGTACGAGCTCACCTCTCTGCTGCGTGGAAGGTCACACGAAACCCCGCATTACTCCATGAGCGGCGTGTTGGAGACGGTGCTGCACGCAACCAACTTCCTCAACATGATCCTGCAAGCCAACAGGTCCAGGGAGCACAACCTGCGGCGAGACATGGAGTGGTACCAAGCCCTGGTGAGGAGCATCCTGGAAGGGGACGCCAAGATCCACCGGGCTGTGGTCACTTTCGGCGGGGATGCGTCGTTTGCGGGGCCCCCGGTGCTCCTCCAAGCCACCAGGGCCGGAGGGGAGATTGTGCTCCAAGACCTCCCCCGCATGGCGCGCCGCCATCTGCACAACCGCACCGCGGACACCGAGTGGTACCACGGGATGAGGGAGAAGCAGGAGCCCAGGTTCCACAAAAGGGTTCTGAGTAAAGGTGGTGACGGATCACCGGAAAGAACCGAGAGTTTCATCCCGGACCGAACGCATGTCAAGTGGTCTGCGCCTTACCTGGAGTGTGAAAATGGGAATTTTGTCCCCCGTTGGCTTCTGACGCTGTCCGCAGCTTTCTACGGCCTGAAGTCCAACCTGGATCCGGAGTTCAGGTAGAAACGTTACGAATTAACTTCAGTTTGTTTATAGAGCCAGACAATACATGTAATTTGTGGGCATTTTACAAGACCAACAGGTCCAATTCATGTCTAGTTATAATGTTCGACTAGTTCTGTTCCGACTCAGCTTGGAAAAGTCTAGAGTTTAAGTTTTTTAAGTCTGGATGGAAGAGGTAAGCATTTCCGGGCTTAATTCGCAAATCCACACTCCAAACATTGTAACCATTCCACCATGCTTAGATTTTTCCTTCTAGAGCTGCAACTCTATTACTTTAGCGATTAATCAATTACTTTGACGATTAATCAGTTAATTTGATTTTTCATAAAACATTTTTTTTTCATTTTTAACGTTTTTTTTAAACATTAGAGTTATTTGTTTGCAGAAATGCAAATAAATAACCAATTTCCTTTTTTTAATACGAAAATGAAAATTTTATCACCTAAAATGCAGTCACACAACATTCCTTTAGTGTGTGCTTGATCATTCCTAGCAAAGGATGCAGAAAAAACATTCCTCTTACTGAACCTGTGAAAAGTTCAGCCCTTTCTGTTTCACTGCAATACTATGTAAGGCTGATCTCTTGATTATTTTATGGATTAATTGATTAACAAATGGATAGAAAGGGACTTAACAGGAGATTTTTTACAGTCAGGCAGAGCTAAAATTATGCCTATTGAGGAGGTTTGGGAAGAACATATTTACAAATCTGTTTATAATTTTAACTTTTTTATGTCTGTAATGATTGCTAAATTAGTTGATGATTATTTCAATAATTGATTAATCACGATTAATCGTTCAGTCCAAGTTCCATCTGTTTTAATAAAGATCAATTTATCCAGCCATTCAGTCAATTTTCATAATAAATTTCTGATTTATTACTTTAAAAACTGGTCAAAAATGTTATAAAGACTTGAAAAAATGAATAAATCCCATAATAGTATTAACAGTACAATCGAAGCCATTTGATGGCGTAACTTTAAGTGGTGAAAAGTTGTCCCATCTCATTGGCTTGAGTCGTCAATTTTGCAGGAAACCCTAAGAACTAAAATGTTTTCATAACGTTTTATTCTATTATAATTAACTAACATGAAGCACTACACTGACAGTTAAAACAAATGAATAATCTGTGACTTCAGGTTGGTTTATTCAGCACTTCATATCCAAATCTGGAGAGTCTTCCCTGAGCTGATTCCCCCTCTGAACGCGCAGCCTCTCACCGACTTCCCTCTCCTTACAGGAGGGGGTTTCTCCTCTCCTCCAGTCTGACAAGGCGGCGGGATGCTAAAAATAACCTTGATGTTACTGGATGTAGCTGCGGTGGAAAACCTCTGGCTACAGGCCCTAATTCATTTTTCAGACTCACTCGTCTGGATGCTTTGCTGCACAGGAAGTGTCGCGTGTCATTTCTTTTTTTCCCCCGTCCCCCTCCATGAGAAACTGTTTCTAAAATCTGACAAATACAAACGAGGCCACACTTAACGCCTCGGTTGCACCTTTATGCTATAAAATGCTGTTTTTTTTCCTTTCAGGGATTGGCTCGTTGTGTTGTGCTGCTTTTACTTGATCTTTAATTGATATGCTCCGGTTGCTCACACACAAGCATTAATTGCAAATGAGACCAAAACCTGCGGTGATTACGCTGTAATAGGCTATCAGATAGCAGACATTATCCCAGTCCGAAGCCTCTCAGAGCAGCTTTACATGTTTAGACCGGAGCAATTTGATTGCAAATTCACAAGCAGCGCCTGAGGTGATGAATGCGATCACACTTCCATCTTTTGTTAGCATCTAAAACTTCACTCCAAGAAAAACGATGAAAAAGAAATCTGGTTTACATTTTGTTATGCTGAATGCAAATACATTCAAACATCGATTAGTAATTAAATGGTTGTAGAATTAAGTTGGTACTGTTCCTTATTGCTCTGCAGAGGGAAAGCTCATTTCTAACCACATAATGATGGGAGTTTATGTATTAAAAACAAAAACAAAGCATTGCTGCTTAATTACTGGCTTTCTTTAGTTGATCATATTTGATCTTCTTAGCTAATTTACCTTTGGAGCCTCAGGCAGGTTGAAGCTAACAACAGGGATCAATATTTATTTCACAATTCAAGATGGATAGTTTTTTTGAAGCTTTAAAGTATAAATACAAAACACAGATAAGAAGGTATGAAAGGCCAATGGATGGGTGGATGGACATATTTGTTAAAGCTGCCACCATGTTGTGACAGTTTATGAGACAGATAATCTGTGAAAACAATCAATCTCCTCCACCTTCTCCCTGAATTACTATTGCTAGCTAAAGTAATGCAACGTTCCAACCAAAATAACCAATCAGAATCAGTAGGAGGGTCTTAGTGCTGTCAATCAACCTCATTTACTCACTGCTAAATGTGCTAATGCTGGAGAAACAACATATCATTACAGGAAAATCGTTTATCTGCCGTCACTGGTAGCTATGCTAACTAGACTGAGCATTTACAACAGGCTATGCTAGCTGCAGCATAGCACAGAGTGAGGGGGAGGAAGGATGAGCAGCACCACATGAGATTGTGATTGACAGCACTAAAACTCTCCTGCCAATGACTGGTTGTTTCTAGCTCTTTGAGAAAGCAGAGGAAATAGATTTTTCACAGATTATCTCTCATACTATAGTGTCACAACATAATGACAGTTTAACAAATATGTGAAATAAAAAACATTTTTTAATAAAAGTGACATACTGCAGCTTTAATTTCACTCAGGAGAGGACGGGTCAGGAGGGACGTGGGTTAGAGCTGCTGCTGACTGACTCACCTGTTGTTAAGTGGTAAAAGGTACAAGGACACATTAAATATATGAATATCTTGTTTATTCCTTAACTCATTAAATGCTAGTGAAATGAGGCAAATAGTAGTCGGTAGCTAAGCTAACTATACTAAATGCTTGATAATCTCACACAGTCTACCCACCTCTCTTAGAGAAAAACTGTTATAAATTGACACTCTTGCCTTTTTCTCTCTCTCCATCTCTCTATTTTTTTATTTTTTGAAAACCTAACTTTATTATTTTTCTTAGCAGCATAGTAACAGCCACAGTCGTTCTTGTTTTCTACTGACTGCTGCTGAACACGAAGCTCTCCAAGCAGGAACGAACCATTTCATGTAGTTCCAGGGGGTTCAGAGCAAATATGGATGTGTGTTTTTTGGTCTGGGAGTTTGAACATAATAATTCAAATAATTTTATAATTGAAAGGGCCTCAATTTTTTATTTTATTTCTATGAACAAAATATAAATAAATAAATTGTAGAGGGACACCTGTGGGTCAGGGGCCCTTAGCATTGTCATAACTTTCACCCCCTGTATGGCCCCTGGGTTGGATGGATAGATGGGTGAACAGTTGGATGTTTGGATGGATGTTTGGCTTCTTGCTGATCTGTGCTTTTTGTTGCTGATGAACCAAAATGTCCGTCAGATGTGAGAAAATGACTGAAAATCAAACAAACTGAGGCTGGAGTTAGAATTAAAGCGATCGCATGTTTCCCTCCATCCTCTGTTCATTAGAGCTGATGCATTCGTTGGTGTTTTCACGTCATTGAAAACCTTCACAGCTCGGTTTAATGCTCAGCTTTGAAATTCAAATCACACATCCTCAAATAGGCTTAAAGTCTTCTCTTAATAATAGTGGAGCATTTGAAGCCACAAAGAAATCCTTTGTGCTTCTGTGAGTTCTTTCTGTCACGTCTCATTTCTTCGTGTGTTCGTCAGCCGTCCTTTAGATGCATCAGTGGGGAAAACGCTGGTTGGTGTAGCCAGTAGCTTCTTCAGACACCAGCTCTCCTCTTTTTCCCTCCAGATAAATACACAATCAATACCAGGATGAATTAATAATGAATGATGTAGAACAACAGCTCTGCACGGACGATGTGTATTTCCAGCCTCTTAGTGCTTCCTGTTTCAGGTGATGATGTTGCAAGAAGCAAGGTGACTTCTTAGTACTTTTGTCTGTCCTCATACTCTGATTACATGGATCCTCTGACTATTTCATACAACTTGTATGATAAAGGATGTTTTCACACCTGCTAGACTCATAGACTGGATTCAATTTGGGAATAAAATGTAACATTTGTTGCATTTCCAGCTAGAGAGGTTTGCTTTCACACTTCACTGTATCAAATGAACCAAGCCCTTTTTTTTTTTTTTTTTTTCCCCCACCCGGGGGCTTTTTTTTTTTTTTTTTTTTTTTCCCCTCCGAAGATTTTTTTTGCGGCGCTAGTGGCTCGCATTTTCCACAACAGTAGGCTGACAGGAAGGNAAGAGTTTTTTTGCGGCGCTAGTGGCTCGCATTTTCCACAACAGTAGGCTGACAGGAAGGGGGAAGGAGAGGGGGGAAGACATGCGGTAAATGTCGACGGGTCCGGGAGTCGAACCCACGACGGCCACGTCGAGGACTCAAGGCCTCCAAATGTGGGTCGCGCTAACCCCTACGCCACCACGGCACGCCCAACCAAGCCCTTTTTAAAAACCTGTTCCCCTCCTCACCTGTGGTGGCACTGCACCAAGAACTATTGAAAGATACAACACAAAAAGCCATTAGTTGTTTCCATCATAAATGTGCGCTAAACTTTGTTGATATTCCACTAATGTTGAGAAAACAAAATTTTGCAATCAGACGTGATAAGTCATTAAAAAGCATCATCCTCGTTCCACTTCCTGTCGTCACCTTCATCATTTCTGTCAGTAGTAACTTCTTGCTGTTGATCATGTGACTTGTGTGATGTGAAAAAGTGTTTCAATTGCACTTTGCGAAATACACCAATTTTGACACATAACCAGCAATCTTAGCACAAACTTTTTATTGAAAACGGTGAGTTTTTTTAAAATTGCTGTTTCCATTAAGTGAATTTATTTTAATAATTCCAATTTGCGCATTTTTAATTTAAATGGAAACGCAGCTACTGAGCTCCACTTTCTTCTTCACAAAATGTAAATGAAAATGGAGTAGCGTCACATTTTAGCGGTTGTATGTTTTCTCTTTTGTCGTCAAAAGGCCACAAGTCATTTCTCCTGCTAGCGCTAGACCCTAGCATTTGTTTTGGTTGTATTTACCCAGAATGCCTTGCAGTATAATCTACTTCCTGGTTTTGGAGCGGTCTCTGGTCCAGTTGGTGTTGACATTTACAATCACAGGATTCCCAAAACTGTGAAATGTGATTCTTTGTAGAATAATTATTTCTGCAGCTCTGCTAGCATGTTCACCTTTGTTGGTTTAAGTGTAAATTACATGCTGGACAATGTTCGTCTTCATCTCTGGATCACTTCTGTTGCCATCCATGCGATTCATTCTATGCTAAAAAACATCTGACATGATACAGGTCTTAAATTTCACCCATTATAGTCTTAAAAAGTCTTAATTGTAAGTTGCAGAAACTTGCAGAAACCCCAATATAAAGGAATGAGTGCTGACTCCAGACTTTTTCCACTATTTTAAATCGACCTGCTGTTTCTGAGAAGGTGTAAGATATCACACTGCTCATACTTTATCGCTTTTTCCTGCTAACTTCCCACAAAACTGCCTGTGTTTTCAAGCTGTTAGTGTGTATATGTGTTGATGGTATTGTTGGAGTTTCAGACATTTTGTGGGGTGATGCTGCACCGTCCTAATTGGCAGATCACTCTGAGCTCAGTGCAATGCCGAAGACACAAAGTGGAGATGCACAGGAAGAAAAATGAGTCAGCAGGTGGTGAACAGACTTCAAACTCACCTTGCACAGCAGAAGCTGTAATTGCTTTAGGAAGGGGAAGCTCACACAGGGGCAACAGCAGAGGCAAAATAAGAGAAATTCATTGAATTTGACTGAGAAATGCAGACGTTTGGTGCAGATTTTTCAAGAGGCTAAATGGGCTCTAAAGAGACAGCAGATTTCTCATTATTAGGGCTTCGCTTTGCTTCCAAATATGTGTGTAAAACCAGCTGTAATGTTGGACGGCTTGACTTCGATGGGAGGCCATGAGCTCCAGGAGGACCTGGCAGCATCTGCTTCCATGGACACCATCCAGAAACAAATAGGAAGAAACTCCCAACAATTCCCGAGGCTAAACGCGATCAAGCTTGATGCTAACTCGAGCCGAAACAGTGTAGGTGTTAAAAAAAGAGAGAAAAAAGAGGCAATTCATGATGAGAAACAGTGAAGATCTGCAGCTTAGCATAGCAACAAGAGTCATGCTGAAGTATTCCACTTTAGCTTTCTGACCCAATGAGGACAGAGGAATGAGAGGAGAAGTTGAAGTGAGCGTTACCTCGGCGCGAGCGGGGGTTAAAGACCCCCCAGGTGATCCTCCTGACGTCAGTGGGGCTCCGCGGCTCAGTCAGGTGGCCTGTCGATGCAATGCCCTCAGCCTCTAAATGTCAGAGTTTCAGAAAATAGAAGCACACAGGCTTTCTGCTGCGAACACAGAGATGTATTTGATGCTAGAGTAACTGGAGAGATTTTTTTAGCTTTATTCGGATAAATTGGGTATTTGATTTCACCTCCTGGGTTGATTTAGTTTATTTGCAAAATAGCTCAAGCCTAGTTGACTGGATGGAGAATGTAATGTGAACACCAGATTTCACAATTTAGATTTATGTCTGTACTTTGGCTAGGCCATTCTAACTGATGTTAGGGCTGGTCTATGGGTGATACAAAACAGTCATTGCCTGAGATTTCAGTCTGCTCAGTTTTTTCTGTCTTGTGCTCCTTTTAGGGCGTCTTGTCACTTTAAATCCAAATAAGCTGCTGCTGGCCTCGTCCCCTCAACTCAACATTTACACTCGGAAGTTAAAATGGAAGCAGAAAAATGTGCACAATCTGAAAAGGCAGCTTATAAATGTGAACTTTTATTTCTGAAAGTTATCATTTATGTTTTCGGATGTGTAAAGTTAATTAAGTTTTCTGTTTTATAATTAAAACACGGTTTGTCTGAATTTCAGAAAACACCTTACTTTGTTGCCCTTTGAAATCAGGAATGCAAAAAGTGAGATGGAAAGAACCAAAATGGAAGCAGTCTTTATTGTCATTCAATCGCAGCTCCTTTCCCCCTGCGGCTGCCACATCTCTTTTGATGCTCGGCGACAGAACTCAATAAAATGACCCGGCCTGCACTGAAATGCTCATAGTCGAGCAGCATTGTGCCCGGCGGCTTGACTTGCATTAGCTTCGGCGCATCTTGTCAACTTAATGCATTTCCATCACTGGAGACACAGGAGACGTTTTCATTGGGAAGACCCGGCCGGCTCTCGCATTGTGATCGTTGCGTGACATAATGCAGAGACCGGGCCGCTCTCAAAGGACAGACATGTGTTCCTATCGGGGCACAGAGTGTGCATTCAGGTCTTTCTTGGACATGTGTTCGGGTTTGAATAAGGCGGATTATTCTTAGCTGACATTTGTCCTTTTCTGCATCAAGACCAACTTCTTTAGACCGTTACTCCTTGGACATACGCAACAAATACTGCAGAGTTAAATCAACACCATGCCGAGTCTATTTGTCAGAATTGGCATTAATTTAACTCTTACGGCATTATTCAACAATAGTTTGAGTAATTATAAGTATTTCAAGTGTTAAAATTACTTAATTTCTTGTTGAAATAACTCTGGAAGAGTTAAATTAATGCCTATTTTGATAAGGACCAAATAGCCTCGGCATATTGTGGATTTAACTCTGCAGAATTTGCTGTGTATTATGTTTTTAATGCTTCATCATTAAAAACGTGGGATTAAATCTGTAGAGCAAGTACAATTTTTGTTTTTGATGGAAGTTTTACCATTTTTTTCTTTTCAAATTCCGATTCATTATAAGTTCATAGTAATTCACAACTCATATTTTTCTTGACTTATACAGCTCTGGAAAAAATTAAGAGACCACTTAAAACTATCAGTTTCTCTGATTTTACTTTTTATAGGTATATGTTTGAGTAAAATGAACTTTGTTCTTTTATTCTATGAACAACATGTCTCTGAAATTTAAAACAAAAATTTTGTATTTATTTGCAGAAAATGAGAAAAAGTCAAAATCAGGAAAAAGATGCAGTGCTTTCAGACCTCAAATAATGAAAAGAAAAAAAGTTCATGTTCATTTAGAAACAACAATACTAATGATTTAACTCAGTCGAGTTCAGAAATCGATATTTGGTGGAATAACCAGGAGGTTTTCAATTGTCTCTTAATATTTTTCAGAGCTGTATATAATTGGTTCTCAAATCTTGGGCAAAGACCTGCTTTTAGTAAATTATTCTTGGTATTCTAAACATCTTTCAAACCTTTTCTTTGTATTTTGGCTGCTTCTTCACTCGCATCCAGTGAAAATTTAGGATAAATTTGAGAGAAGGCTTTGGCTATGTTACATCTTTTTTCTTACAGCTGCTGGTTTTCATTCAAACCTTTTGTTTATCAACATGTGACATGTTCATTTCAAACTGTAAATGAATGAAATAAACAAATAAAATATCACACTCAACCGGCACTGCATTGTTACCTAGCAACCCAAGCTGAGCTCCAGCATGTCTGGTCAGCTGGTTTTATCTCTGTACAATGGCTCCTGGAAAAGACAAGTGTTTTGTTGTTGGCTTACTTTCCAGAAACGAGCTGCTGCGTTCTTATCGGTTGTGCAGGAGACTCTACTAATGCTTTTCAAAGATGTACAGTTGTATAGTTTGTCTGTTTGTAGCCATTTGAACGTGAGTTGAAAGCCTGACCAGCAGCAGCTTATTCAGATTTAAAGTAACAAGACGCCTTCAAACAACTCATTCTAAAAGGATCTCAAGACAGGCAGAACTGACTGGACTAAAATCTCATTATATAAGAATGATTTTGTGCAAAAATGCAATTAATATGTTTTGCATAGCCCGTCCTAACCTGGTCAAGAAAGCATCCTGGGAAATGTTTACGTTCTATGTACTTAGTTTATCTTTTACTTTCCCCTTCCCGGCTGTTTCACGTCTTCTCTGCCTCAGCTGCTTCTACTTACTTCTGATTAGCTACTTTAGTTTCTTTGTCACCTCTCCCTTAGCATTTAAGCTCCTCAGTTTTTTCCATTCCTCATCTGTGAATTTACCCCAACTTCCTGCTGATCCATTGTTAACTTTTCTGTCAGTGACTTCTAGTTTTCATTAGACCTCTTATCAGGATCATGTCTACAAATCACAGCAAGAGGGAGCTAATCATGTGGAATTGGTTCCATGTTTTCCAACAGTTTTAGCCAACGTCGGGACAAAATGTGATAAAGACAGGGTGCCAGTTTCTCTTAGCTGTGCAGGCCTTTAAACTCACAAAAAATGGCGGATGAAATGACTGAGCTCTCTGTTTCCTGGGGCGCCTGTATCTCCTACTCTCTGTGGTAATCCCGTCTTAATGCCCATGGGCCTCGATGGCCACCATGATGCCTCTGCTCCTCATCGTCACTCTCAAATTACCAGCCCCTCTGCCACACACTCTGTCAGCCATTAACTCTGTGTCCTGCCCGGCAGACGTTCGCTTTTATTTCTCTCTCTTCTCTCACAAGCTATTTTACACACCATATGTCTACATTGGCTGGCATGCTAAAGACCACCCAGGGAGATGGAAGCAGAAACAAAGAAGAAGAGGAGCTGACTGCAGAAACAAAACCTGAAGCTTGAAGTTAGGTTTCTTTGCACTGAGTTTGTCCCAAAAATGGGAATTTCTCAGCTAAATCAGCAGCACAGCAGAAAATACTGAGGTCAATTTGGCCCAAAGAAGGACCAAATCAGCAGTTATTATTATTGAGAGTACAGACAGAAAGAGGCTTGCACTCGCCTGGTGTGTCCACCGGGAGCTGGACACAGTGGTCAACTTGGATACCTGGAGAACATGCCGAAGCAGCAACATTTGTGGAACTGTGTGTGTGAAGCCAGTGGTGAAAAGTATATACAGGCTGGGCCATAAGTTTCCATAGAAAGAAAAAATAAACATTTTATATTGGACAACCATTTTTTTTGTGGGACTCTGTGTAATCGCTGCACGTCTTGGACCACTTTGTGGTTGATCTGCAACATTTCCAGTTTTCTGAAACTTGCAAATAAGTTTTGACACAGTGTCGTGTGTGATGCTCGTTCGATGTTTTCTGTTAAAGTTTCGTGCAACTATGCGACTGCTTCCCTGTCCAGCCATCAATATAATTTCAGTTCTTTGCTCTTTTGTCAAACGCATCTTCTTAGGTATCTGAAATATAAAAGAAATATCCATTTTACATTCTCCTATGTATGGAAACTTATGTAGTCCACTCTGTAGACTTTATTGGACTTGAAAAAGCAGGGAGTCAACACATCCTTAAAAAGTCTTAAATTAATGAATATTAAAATAAAGGCCTTAAATATGTTAATCGCAGGTCTTAAAAAAAACAAGCCGGCTCTTACGTGACTATTTATTATATTTGTTGGATTCCTGTTTGACCAGACTGTTTTATTTTACATTAAAATATACATTTAAGTAGCATTAGAGAGGGAAACTGAGATTCTAAGTTTGGAGCAGTCACATCCAGTCTCTTCCCCCAACCTTTGTGCTTCTCTTTATTGGTGTGTAATGGATGACTTTGTTGCTGCATCAGCAAATGGGGCTTAATGGTCCTGGGAGAAGTACAAGCGATTGGTGTGAATGAACAAAGAAATATGATGGGATGAAAATACTATCTGTATTAGACCCCAACAGTTGGGTGGCTGTGGTACAGTGGCATAGTTACAGTGTTGGAGATAAAGTCTTAATACAAAATGAAAACAGGTGATGAATATGTTGTATATAAATATTGTTCTCCATTACTGGTTGTGAAACTATTATATACTCTTTAACGAAGCAAAAGGGTGACAAAATGCAATATTAAATCAAATCTATATTACTTTAGCTAAAACTGCTTTGGTCCTTATTACAGCTGTACTGGGAATCTACATGAATAACCAAAGTTATGTGCATCTATATTTAAAAGCCAACCAAGATGCTGAGTTAATTCCTGTCTTATTTCTGCTGGAAGCTACTTCCCATCGTCTTTCTTCCTCTCATTATTAGCATCTATACTGTATGCACTTTTCCGTGAAGAGAAATTATGATCTGGAAAGTGAAGGGAAAATCTCAAATGTCGTGACACTGCAGAAATGTGTTGAGCAACCCGAGTTTCACAAAACTTTGAGTCGGCACAGATTTGCCTCCAGCTGTGCTTTGTTTTTAAGTTTAGCACAAGTGTGTGTGGGCTGAGGTCAAAGGGGTACATTTCAGCCGTCATTAATTATGTTTAAATAATAAAAAAGGTAAATAAAGTAACTTTTTACTCTTGTTAAGTTACAGATTTGCCAGAACCAGAGAGAGCGATCAGAGAGACGATAGCTCACTGGTATCACTGAGCTTATTTAAGGAGTTAAATTGGATATTTTAAGTTATTTGAGAGAAACAAGATTGTTGTGTTTTGCAGTGCACTTTATGGGAGTTTTCACACCTGATAGTCTGGTACTTGGTTTGATTTGGGACCAAATTTACATTTGTTACATTTTCAGCTGCTGCGGTTTGCTTTTTCACTGCAAATCCAAACAATTTGAAAAACCTGTTCCCCTCCTTGCCTGTGGTGGCGCTGTGCCAAGAACAGCTGAAGGAAACTACATGAAAACTTCTAAATAAGACACTAAGCACAAAACGTAGACAACAATGGAGTAACGTCAGATTGTACCGGTGGTAGGATTTCTCTTTTGTTGCTGACAAAAGACCATTTTTCTCCCATTAGTGCAAGACTTGTGCTTACCCAGAATGCCCTGCACTGTAGTTCACTACTTGCTTTTGAAGCGTTTTCTGGTCCGCTTGCCGTTCACATACGCATTTGAACTGGACCAGAGGTCAATTCAACCAAATCGAGACTGAGGTTTGTAGGCGGACCAGAATTCGCTTTTTTTGGTCCACATCAGAGTTTGGTTACACGTTCACACCTCCTCAAATGAACCGGACTTTCAGGCAAACAAGCTAAAGTTTGATTAAAGTGAACCAAACAAGGCTGGTGTGAATTCACACTAAAACTCATCATGTAGAACTTTTTGAAGATGCTTCCTCTGTCTTTGCTCCATTCTGCAAGTAAGATAATACTTTCAACACCTTACCACCTCTGATAATTTCGTCTTGATGATACTGAACTCCAGCTGCACCACAGCAGACAAGAGGGCCCTGCAAAAAACAGTGAGGGGAGCTGAATGGGTAATTAAAATGTCCCAGACCCACCTTTCAAGATCTGTCTCAGAAACTGGTCTTTGAACATTACTTTAGACCATGTGAGTCAAACTCAAGGCCCAGGGTCCAAATCTGGTCCGCCATAGCTGTTTATGTGGCCCTCTATACTCCAAATTGCATCAATAAGTCTGTCCAGTTTTTCACAAATCCTCAAAATTCACACCAAATCAACAGACCCATTGTTTCTTTTCTGATTTTTACTGCAAATCTTTCTCAAAACTGGCCAAAAACATTGGGTCTAAGAGACGGCTCCCTCAGCCTTACTTGATGTCAAGTTACAGTCCATGACCAATAAGACGATTAATAAAAAGTCACCTTTAACGTCATACATTAGGACAAATATTGTAAAAATTCCCAATAAAAAAATAATCACAAAATCCTGGATGGACTGATCAGTGTATTTCAGTATTGCATTTTAGGAAACACTTAGTTATTGATATTTTAACAGTTTAATGGGTTTTAATGATACATTCTGGCACAACCGGCCCTTTAAGGACATTCAGATTTCTAATACGTCTCAAAATGAAACTGAGATCGACTTCCCAAACTTAACTTTTCGATCTGCTGCCTTTTAAGGGAATCTACCCTAAATATTTTTCCCTAGTAACGTTTTCAAAATCCTGAAGAAAGTATGTTAAGTTTTGTTGTTTGCCAACAGTTATGCAGCTAAATGTCAATGATTCGATCGTTGGTTCCCTCTTTAAGCGTCATGTCCTCCTGTGTTGTAGGGGCGTGGTGCGGGTGGACGTTAATCTACAGGATGTTGATATCGACCAGTGCTCTACTGACGGCTGGTTTGCTGGAACCCATCGATGCAACCTGAGCACTATGGAGGTGAGTGCACCGGACATGAGGCCCAGACGGGGATCGATTGGCTTTGGAAAGTGAACTGTAATACACCCACCACCCCATGAAGCTCTGAAAGGAAAAGCAGTAAATCAGCATGACTGGTGACAAAATGGATGGAGGTCTGATTACTTCTCAGTGTTACTGTTACTGCTGGCTAACACTTAACAAGGCTGTCTTTTTAAATTTATGAACACAGACGTACGCTCTGAGTTTTCCATCAATGTCTAGCAAACGAACTGTAGGTTGCAACTGCTAAGCTGCAGTTTGTTTATTTGTTTATTTAAGGATCCCCATCAGGGCTGTTGTAAACAATTGTTTGAGTAATTGAGTATTCTGTCAGTTATTCTGATGAATAAGCGAGTAAAACATTTTATAAAGTAAAATATCGGTAAATACTTCCTTAACAGCAGTGTTACTGTTGAATATCAGCCCAATTTTTAATATTTAAGCATTCCTAACAATTACTTTTCTGTAGTTCAGAAAATTAACCTTTAACAATAGTAGCTCACTTTTTAAGTTAACCTGGACATAAATTATACAAAAATCTCAAATTACATTTAATTTAATAATAAAGATCCAGGCTCACAAAGGCATTTGATTAAAAATAAATCCACTCCAGCTTTTAGTTTATGTATTCATCTTCAGTAAATTTAATAGATGAACTCTCACCTTGCCCAGCCGTCTGTAGCTTTTGTGTTAACGATGGGATTTGACACCTTCGTTCGTCACACTCAGAAACTCATCTACCAGCTATGTACCGCCACGACGCGCTCCGCCACCCATCTGTTGAAACCAGGATGATATGACATTTATTTTCCAGTTCATCCGTAAAGCTGCAGTTACGTTAAGCATCAACTACAGCGCAGCCACCCGCAGTGTTCAGTTTATCTGCTAACCGGTATAAATACACCCGCCGCGCTCTTCACCGCCGCCGTTCGCTCTGAACTGGCCACCAGGAAGCAAGAAAGGCTGCTGTGCTCCAGGCATCACACCAGTTATTTTAAGGATACTTCTTAGTCCCCCCAAAAATGACAGAAACCTGGACGTTATTATAACTCAATAAAATACCTCCGTATTCTCCGGACCAGACTTGAAAATTGGATGTTATGCTGGATGTTGGATGTTGGATGTTATAACATTTAGCATTCGTCAATAGGCAAATGAGTAAGAGCGCTGTGCAACATAAATAATCACCCACCTGGAACACAGTTCACTAAATAATGAAACATAATTTAACAAAGCTTTGAGGCAGATAATTTTCCTCAAAGAATTATTAAAATTCCTCGAATCATTTGAGGAATCGTAACAGCCGTAATCCCCATTAGGTCCTACTTTAGTAGAGACTATTCTTCTTGGGGTCTACGCCCAACATTACAATAAAATCCTTTGCAAACATTAAAAAAAGACATAATGGTATTCCTTAACAAAATCAGATTAAACACAAAACTGCTTCAACATCTTACAAACATTACAGAGACATAACAAAATATAAACTCTAAATATAACTTTAAACATTCCATCATTTTTTGTTATAGATTTTTAAAGATTGTTTAAAAAAATGGTTGTAGGGAAGAAAGACGTCATGATTCCTCATGAAGTTTTATGGCAGGCAGCTACAACTCGTCTCGGTTATTACCTCCACCAAGGCCGCCCTGCGATGAAATATGATGTGTTTTTGTTTGTGGACACTGAATGCACCACCTTGCATGAAACAAGCAGAGTAAGTTTGTACCCATTAGCAACAAAAAGAGGCTCAACTCTCAAGAGTCTGCTTCCAGGGTCAGAACATAAAACCCAAGTAAAACATTTAGCAGATGAAAACCGAGATGTAAGATTGGAGGAAATGTATGTGGCTTACCATTGTTTATTTATTTAACTCTTTATAAAATGTTTGCATTTTTAAGCCTTTATAGTTGGTGCTCAGGTGTTAATCTTCCAATATTTAAATAACACATAGTTATCAAGTAATATTTAAATTTCCTGTCAACTTTAAACATTTTTTTAACTCAAAAACACGACGGGCCGCTGGATGAACGACTGCACCCAACCACCAGGCTTAGCAGGTTTTCTGGGGAAAACCTTAGTTATTGTCATATTGTTCCCTGCCTGAGTGTTTAACAATCAGCTGTTGTCAAAATTTAATCAGCACAAAGTTGTACAATTTACATTTGTTAGCTGGTGAAAGGGATTTTTAACCAAAGCATGTTGTTTTTTCCTTCACCTATCATCACAGAAGTAGAATTTATAAAAACATATCTAACCAAAGAGAGACTATAAAGGTAAACATGTAATATTGAGAAAAAATTAGATCAATTTGATAAATTACCCAATTATCCAAAAAAAACAAAACAATTCTACTTAACAAGCCCATAGTTTACCAAAAGATGAATAGGTTGAAGACTGTTCATGTACTTAGCAGCCTACAGCAATTAAGGTTTTCTTCTGTCAGACCTCTTTAAATAAGAAATGGTCACATATTGATGTCTAATGGAGAAAATAATTTATTTACAGGTAAACATATTGGTTTATGCATTAGACAAGGCGTTAAGCATGATACTTCCACCTCCGTTCTCCACAGCTGCTATGAGGTTCATTTTTGTGAAATGATTTATTTGGTTTGTGCCAAACACTTAAAGAGAAACATACCGAAATTAAAGATTGACATTTCATCATAAGGTCAGGATTTGACAGCGTTACAGACGGAAAACCCAATAGTTACCCAGTTATTAGACTTATTTAAGCTTATTAATGTTTCCAGATGAGGTGAACCAATGAAATGAGCTTGAGCCTCTTGAAGACTGATAGATTTCACAGACAGGCTGCAGATGAAGCTTCTTCATAATGCATGTGTTGTAATGTATGGTAGTGAGCCTCTGTTAATAATTAATCACTCTCTTTGTCTGAGTACTTCCACTCTCTGTGTATATTCAATAAGAGTGGCTTTTGACCGTGTGTGTGCGTGTGTGTGTGTGTGTGTGTATAAAGATGGAAACACACGGTTGATGGCATGTTTGTTTGAAAAACACAGATCTGTGTGTGCTGTCAGCGCAGGAGTGTCTGAACTTTGCTCGACTGATAAGACGTTGTTGTGGTCGTAGCGCGGCGGCGTGCGTTCTTCCCTGTATGACAGCTTCTTTGTGCACAACTGCTCATTAGTGTCATGCCGGTTCCATAAACAAAAGATAAATTACACGTCTGTTCAAATAGGAATTACAGTAAGCTATAGCCTTATCTGTTACAGCTTTCTTGTTAGGGAAGTTAGAGGCGATAAGGGACGGCTCACCTTCTGGAAATGCAACTCGGTCTGCTACTGTTTTAATTTTGATCACACATCTGAAGTTAACTTTTTCACATCCGCAATGGGTAGAGACAGAAACTGATAAAAATGTACCAATACTGATTCTGGTACAAACTGTTAGAAAATAAACTCTTTAATTCAAGATATGCACCAAGTTTCATTTGATTCAAACAGCATTAAAGCTGGTTTAAAAAATAAGAATCCCTTTGTCCAATGAACATTTTCATATGAAATGCAACTTTTTGCATGTCAGCAGTTTATGTGCAGACAAATGGTTGTGCAGGAGGCTCCACTTCTGCTTTTCTGCTTTTCAGGAAGGATTTTTGAAGAAAATGGGACCTGTTATGACAAAATTCTCATTTTGTTCTCTCTTTTTGGTTTTTACTGCTTCTAAAAGCAGTTCAAACACTAAAAACATCATTCCAGCTGTGTTTTTTTGTGTCTGGAAAATGAGCTCTTTAAAATCCCTCCCAAATGTAACATCACAAATCAGCAAGCACTTCCCCTCACCTAGCAATGCCCGTTATCTAGCAACCCTAGCGGAGCTCCAGCACATTTGGTCAACTGGTTTTACTGCTGTATGCCTTGTACAATGGCTGCTGGAGAAGGCAAGAGTTTTGTTGTTGACTTCCCATCCAAAAACCACTTGCTGCATTCTTGTTGGTTGTGCAGGAGGCTCCACTTCTGCTTTTCCAAGAGTTGTATAATTGCGCCTTTGTTTCCAGCCATTATAACGTGTGAGTGTAAATTATAATACTAATGAAAATTCTGTGTATTCTTGAAACTCAACTCACAAGTTAAGTCCATTGTAATGATTATTTCCCCACAGACATTAGTTTTAAGTTTTATTTATGTTAAAGATGATTATTTCTTGCTTACAGTTAATGAACCAATAAAAAACATTCAAAAATATGTTTGATAGCTGCTTATAGGATGTTTTCCAAAGGTGCTTTTAATCTGACAAATGCAAATTCAGTTTTTACAAGTACATTTGTGTTTGTGTTTTAATATCACAGTTTCCCCCAGCAAACAAAATATAACTCATGTTTGATTTATAGGAGCTTACATGTCAAAAGCAATCTATTCTAATTAATTATGTTTGACTGACTGCATTTATTTAGTTAAGTGCAAACATAACAATTCCCTTGATAATGTTTGTACGTCTGTCTCATAACCAAATTGTGTTAATAACAAACACAAAAATGGTCATCTAGAAATGCAACTGAATTTCCTGTTTGAGAAGCGAACTTGTGCTGATGAAGGTGAACATTTGCTCCCATCTTTCACTGTCAGCACTTTCATTAGTGTGTTTTGTCGTTCTTTGGGACATTGCCGCCCTCTGGGCATGTCTCATGGCAGAACCTGGTCCTGGATGATGATGAATGTTTCAATCAATTAGCTTATTGCTCAGAACAAGTGGTTGGGCCCTGGGGAACCGGAGCCAGTGAAAGGCAGTGACACATAACTTAAATGATTACTGCGGCCGCCAGAAAAACGACTGCCGAATGAAGGGAGCAGAAACCACCAATCAGAAATCATCATTTACATGATCAAAGGCTTTTCTGGAGACTTAACGGAAAATTCAAAACACACCATCCAAGATTTTGGGAAGAGAATTGTGGACCTCAGTTATGCACAAGCATTGACACAACAGGAAAGTGTAATAGTGCTTTACGGTGTTATTTAAAAAATCCAACATGTGAAAAGTGAACAGCAACAGTTTCAATCTACAACACAAACCCTTCAGGCCGTGAACATTTCATTGTGCTCCAATCTGTACCTGCAGCCTCCCCATGTCTTACAGGATCAAACACATCACACAATGGCCTTGTGTTGTATGCCCTACTGTGATAACAAACTCTTTGTCCTCTTGCCAGGACTGCAAGAGGACATGTAGAGCACCTGAATAAAAGTGTTAAAATGCTGCCTGCACAGCTTTCAGATGACCTGACAAGAAAATATGACATAAATGATCATATTTGGTTAATTTGAAGGCTTGTATCCGTCTGAATGGACCAACTGTGATTAGAATACGCCTCTGTTTCTCAGCTAGAAACCTCTTAAAAACAACAAATAACACAGATAAATAAAACTTCATACTGCATATTTTGGTACCGATTTGATAACAATAATAAGTATCACCAAAACTAATACTTATTTTTTAAATATGGCATATTATCAAACTTCTGACTTCTTCATCCGTTTTGGTGGTTTCAGTGGATTTTAGCGGTTGTAATATTTCTCTTATGTCTTTGGTAAAAGACCACAAGCCATTTCTTCTGCTAGTGCTAGACTCATGCGTTTGTTTTGGTTGTATTTACCCAGAATGCCCTGTGGCGTAGTCCACTTCCTGGTTTTTGAGCGGTCTCCGTTCACATTCAACTGAACCGAGACCGAGGTTTTCAGGCGGACCAAAGTTTGCTTTTTATGGTCCACATCAAGGACTGATTGTGCATTCATACCTCCAAACAAACTGGACTTTCTAGACAAACAAACTAGAGTTTGGTTAAAGCAGACTGCAGTGTATCCACCATTAGGACGTTTTCAGACCTGATAGTCCAGTAGTCTCGGTTTGATTTGGGACCAAAATCTGAACATTTGTTACATTTCCAGCTGCTGTGATTCATTTGACACTTCATTGTGTCAAATGATCCAAACCCTTCGAAAAACTTGTTCCCCTCCTCGCCAGTAGGGGCGCTGCACCAATAACCACATAAAGAAACAACACAAAACCCTCAGAAGAAGATACCAGCACAACGCCCTTCTTCACAAAATGTAAACAAAAATGGCATAGCATCAGATTTTAGAAGTTGTAGGATTTCTCTTTTCTCTTGACGAGGAGCCATTTCTCACACTAGCGTTAGACTCACTTGTTTGTTTTGGTTGTATTTACCCAGAATGCCTTGTGCTAAAGTCTGCTTTCCGGTTTTTGAATGATTTCCGGTACACTTGGCATTCACATATACATTTGAACTGTGCCAGAGTTCACTTTAACCGAACCAATACCGATTTAAAAATTCTTTATTTTTAGGCGGATTAGAGTTCACCTTTTTAGTTCACATCAGAGTTCGATTGCACATTCACACCACCGCAAATGAACTGGACTTTCTGGACAAACGGACTATAGTTTGATTAAAGCAGACTAAACAGGGCTGGTGTGAATCTACCCTTAATTTCCCTTTAGGAGGAATTAAAGTTCTTTTGTTGATGTACATTCATATATAATCTCTAGCCACTCCTCACTGATGTTTGTTTTTCCTCTCCACTGTCCCCTGTGTGGATGTGACACGTGTTAGTTGTGCAGCAACGAGGAACATTCATACACTTGTTTCTCTCAGTTTTCCCTGTCCCGGGTGTTCCCTCTGCTTTCATTCAGAAACAGAAAGAAAAAAAATTACTCAGCGCTTCATCTCCAGGCCGGATCATGTTTTGTAGAGTAAAAATAGCGCTCGTTTTGGCGTCTCGGGAATTCCCCTGCTGTTGGAAACGCAGCGTGGTTGTGGGGCAGGGCTCCCCTCAAGGGACCCGTGTCAAGTGGAGAGTAACAACAAGCTGTGGCCTTTTTAACCCGTTGATCTCGTCTCTGCAGTTTGGGTGAAAAGAAACGACTTGATGCATCCTAATTGGGAAGATTCCTGCAATGTTTTCTGTTAAGAGTACATTTAGGACATTAAATAGGGTAATTGCTAATTATCAGCTGTGATCTAAGCAGAGCTGTAATTATGTGTTGATCATAGTCTTTGATATAAAGGAAACAGAGGAGTGCACAAACAGATCGGCCCTTTAATTCAAGTTGATCTGGATTTATTATGCTGGTCCTGAACAAATACTGAGAGCATTGCTATGTTTTTCTAAACATGTTGGACTTGTGAAAACATTTTTTGGTTTTATAGCTGTACAAATAATGTTTGGGAGTCTGTTTAGTTAAAAAAAAAGGTCTTCCTCTTACTGTTTCTCTGTTTTTACAGGTTTATATAGATGCAAAAAGTGTTAAAGGTGACTAATTATTATTCCCTGAACAGATGGTCTATGGGCTGTTCATTACATTTTACATGAGATTTTAGTCTGACTGTTTTGAGCTCCTTTCAAATTCACAGTTTGCAGGTTTTTGTTCTTCCATTTGGGTCTCTACTGCTTCTAAAAACAGGGCAGTATGATGCAAAATGGTCTTTTTTTCAGCATTACATCATGCCATCAAAAACATACCTGCAGTGTTGTTTATTTCTTTCATGCATATTTGAGAAATCCTTTAATCTCCATAGCAACCATCCAGCTGTGCAAAACGCCTGAGTGGACATTTGAGACGCAACTTCTCCTTGGAGCTGCAGCTTCCAGGTCTCCAAGCTTCCCCATACAAAGTCACATTCCCATTTGACTCCCCGACTCATCTCCTTCAGACTAGCCAGCAGCAATTAGCAACCACCTGGTGCTGATCTCATTATAGGAGCTACTTCTCAGTGAAACGCCGGTAAAACAAGGATAAAGGGCTAATATTAAAGAGAAGCCATGTTTTGATAACTTACTGAAGATGGAGTTTAAGAAAGAGCTGGAGTTTTTAAAGAGACAGAGACCCAATTTCAAGGCGATAAATTATAATATCAAATTTCTTTTATCTCATATTTGATGTAGCATATGTATAGCAACTGAATAATGCTGCCGCTTTTATGTTTTATTTTGGTGTCTGGATATAATGTATGGATATAACGTCACAAATCAGCAGACACTATCTCTCACGTAGCAACACCAGCAAAGCGCAGGCCGTTACCTAGCAACCCAAGCTGAACTCCACCATATTTGGTCAGCTGGTTTTTCTATGTATGCGCTGTACAATGGCTGCTGAAAAACAGTAACTCTCAGCTGTTCTTTTTGGCAATAATTTAATGTTTTTTGGTGTCTGGAAAATGACCCGTTTCAAAAACATTTTGCTGTTACCTAGCAACTCCGGTGGAGCTCCAGCATGTTTGGTCAACTGGGTTTACCTCTGTATGTGCTTTAAAATGGCTGCTGGAAAAGTCAAGTGTTTTGTTGTTTACTTATCATCCAGAATCTACTTGCAGCATTCTTGCCGATTGTGCAGGAGTCTCCACTTCTGCTTTTCAAAGATGAACGGTTGTATAATTGAGCTTCTGTTTGCAGCGACTTTAACATGTCGTGGTAAACGTTGAGTTGGGGGGCGTGGCCAGCAGCGTGAAGACGCCCTAAACAGCTCAAAATGCACAGAACTATCAGACTGAAATCTCATGATCTAAGATTGATTTTGTGCAAAATACGTGTTGAACATGTTTTGTAAAACCCACATCCTATCCTAACCTGTTCAAGGAAGCACAACAGGTCATCTTTAAAGTCTTGAACCGTGATTTTCTTCTCATTTGTTATCGCAGCTCAGGGGTTTTCAGTTATAATTCAGCTAAATCATTTGCGGTGAATCAAAAGGAAAATGCATCATCTTAAACATCTCAGTTGAGAAATAATCATCCGGGCTCCGTCTTTTTGAACACTTTTGAGATCCTTCTTATAAACTGCTCTTTGAAAATACTAGAAGTTAATTGCCATGTGCTCCTATTCCTGTTTAACTATGTAGGAACTTTGTGCTAATGAGCGCTTTGAGAACATTTTGAGCTCCTCTGACACTGTTTTGTGTGTAAGTGTATATTTAAAGGAGCTCTCAGGCACTTTAGTGGGAAACTGTGACACTTCCTTAAGCTGTGAACGTCATTATGAAAGTGATATCCCATGGAGTGTGTTGTGTGCATCAGGAGCTGTGCCTGATGGCGGCGTTAAGCCCCCTCTTGGCCGGAGAGCTTATCTCGCCGGTGTCTCGGTTTTGCTCTTTCGACGGCGCCCAAAGCGAAGCGCAGCTGTCCGTGCCTCTCTGTTCGGGGTAACTTCTGATAGTTGACCTCTTTTAAAGGCCTGGATGGCTGCTGGCTGTGTTCATCCAGCCCTCTGAAATGTCTCAGAGCTTTCTGCGTGTGTGTTTGTACATCTGAGGTGCACAAGCTTGGAATCCTGTTCAGAGCCGGAGCAATTTATTCAGCCTTCAGAATAAAAAAAAAAAATGGAAATGTGGTCTAATCCCAGCCTGAAGCAAACATTTTGACGTCAAAATGCTCTCTGTTTGCCCTCTCTGTCTCATTTACTCTCTATCAGCACACAAAAACACAGCTGCACGAAAATATAGCTGTAGCTCAGTTTCTAATTAGGAAAGGAACAGAACCTTGCAAAAGTATTAACACTGTCCAACTACAGAGGTTTTTCACTGTTGTTCACAACTGTGAAGCTAAAGAAATTATTTTAAATTTCATTACTAAATAGAAATATAAATTAAAAATTAGATGTGCAGTTTTATTCTGAGTTAATAGCAATGATGCAATTGTTGGCACCATACCCATAGCATTATTTCACTTATAATAAGACAGGTTTGCCTTGTTGTAAATGAGATAATCTGCTAAAGGAACAAGTACTTTTTCATTAATATTAAAAATCCACTTACTTAAAACAAGCTCTCATATCTTGTTGAAAGGTTACCTATAAGAAAGTCTTGTCTTCTTTCAAGCCTACTAAGATATTTGCACTAGAAACTAGACTGGAAATACTTGGTAAGATTTTATTTTTGCAGTGCAGAGGCCAATTTCAAGACACCAGATACGGCTGAAAAGTCAAATAATTCTTAAGTTGTTTCTTTATGTATTTGTATTTGTATGTTCATTGTTCCATAAAATGGCCTTTTCAGAATTTACAAGAAACTTTCTAGAAGATTTGTCAAAATTTAATGGATACTTTATAGTATTTGCATATACTTTTTATGTAAAATGTATATTTTACACAATTTTGTACTTCCGCTTGGGTCTCACCTGCTTCTAAAAACAGTCCACTTGCTTAAGAAAACCACCAGGCCCATTTTTTGGCCATAAATAGATGTTTTTTGGTGTCTAGAAAAGCCGCTTCAGAAACCTCGATTGTTAAGTGACATTCCACGGGTTCTACGCCGTTACCTAGCAACCTCCAGCCCAGCTCCGTCACCTAGCAACCCAAGCTGAGTTCCAACTAATTTACCGTATTTTCTGCAATATAGGAAGCACTGGATTATAAGGCGCACTGTAAATATAAATGGTCTATTTTCGTTTTTTTTCATTTATAATGCCCACTGAACAACAAACCAGTCAGATAAGTCAGCCAGTCAAAGCTCAATACGGCTCCTCACTACGGTAGCCTTAATGTCCTACTTTCTCCAGGAACAAAGTCGAACTCAGAGCCAGTAAAGGTCAACTTTACTTCCCTGGATTTTCATAGGAACTACACATTATTTCTGTTAGGAAAATAAAGATGACTTTTTTGGCATTTTGACAGAGCGCCGTGAGCCACACAAAATCATTTCAGCATCAGTAAGCACAACCACAATTAATCCTTGTTATTTTATTAGAATTAATATGGATCAATTGATATTATATATTGCTCTCTTTTGCTTCAGAATAATATATAAGGCGCTCCGGATTATAAGGCGCACTGTCGGTTTTTGATAAAATTTAAAGCTTTTAAGTGCACCTTATAGTCTGGAAAATACGGCACTTAAAACAGAAAACTTACAAGATTCTTTACCTGAACTTAATTTGTACTTTCACAAAAGTAAGATGTTACTTTCTTGGAACATAACAGATGCTTTCTGCATCTTACTAAATACAAATACTAATAAAATACACAGTAAGTTCAGACGGTATACTTTGCAAGTCAAAATTTTCAAATGTGTTTCTCATAGATTTTCCCTTCAGTGCTTCTACCTGGCCATGACTGCAGCCGGTAGTTTGTACAGAAAAATCAGGAGTGGGCAACTGGACAAGCATCTGAGAAAAATGTCTGAAGTTGATGAACAGGAATGTCTTTAAGGACAAGGGAGGGGAAAAATCCAGCCAGGAGCCAACAGGACCTAAGATGCATTATTCTTTGTTTGATATACTCTGGTACGTAAGGTTTTCATTAATTAAATTAAATAACTTTTTTTGCTGCTTCCTATTTTGTACTTTATCTTTTCATAAATTAAAANGGTTTTAATCAATTAAATTAAATAACTTTTTTTGCTGCTTCCTATTTTGTACTTTATCTTTTCATAAATTAAAAAAAAGAAACATGAACATATTGTGTCTTTGAAGCAAAGCAGCATGTTGGTAACAAAGTGCCAGAAACCTTTTCAGTTCAAATAAAATAGCTTCTTTGCCATGTTTTGATGCAACACTGGTTTATAACTTGGGTTTAAACACACAATCAGATGGCAAGCCATTACTTTCTAATGTTAGAGAGTTAATACATTATTACAACATTGTATGTCCCACAATTTAAGCATCAAATGACTCTATAGACTGTGACAGTTTGATGTTTTAATGAAGAGTTCATGCAATTGTTTCACTTTTTCTTATTTCCTTTATTCAACCAGGTAAAACCCCGTTGAGTTCAAGATCTCATTATCAAGAGGGACCTATGCAGAAATCTGCAACATACAACAACCCGGTTGCACAAAAGTAAAACAAACTAAAACATATCCACAAGTTTGAAACAAATTACAAATCAGTTTAAAAGTAGTGACACTGGTTGATATAATCACATTTCATGTTTCTAAGAGTCGCTCAAAATAAGTCCAACAAAATCAGATTCGACATCTGGAGTTCAGACAGCAGCTGATTCCATGTCATAGGAGCCATTACGCTGATTGTTTGAACATGTGGAACATGCACAGGAAAAATGTTACTGGAACTTAAACAAAAGGAAGTGGAAGAGACGTAAAAGAGAATTTAAGTAGGTTGGAGGCGAGTAGAGTTTTATTTGTTTCTCCGTACGCTTAAAGGAGGCTGTTCGGCTTTTGCATACAACTCACAATGAAGTGTAACACGCCTGCTACCTGTTACAACTCTTAGAGCACAATGACATATATATATATATATTCAATGAATGAAGACATTTGGTGGAAACATTCATATATAAAACATCTCCATAATCCATGAGTGGTAAGAACATGGACAACTGGAGAATTTTCTTCTAGCTTTGAGAGAGAAACAGGATCCGTTACGATGATAAAACCCAATCTTCATTTTCAAT
>CAEFZX010029960.1:0-51136 GCA_903066825.1 Alfaro cultratus
TAATGTAGCAGCGTTTTAATTTTTTGAATATGCGAGCTATTCTGCATGTTTTCTTTTGCTCTATTGGTTTCTTTTGTTACTTTACATGAAGAAGTTGTCTTTGAAAATAAGTTGATTTATCCCTCCTTGGCTTCTCTGAGAAATCTGTGTGTGCTTGTTTGCAAGTGTAACAGGTGTCCACATTGCTTTGGCTTTCTGGCTGCTTCAGGTGATAGATCCTATCAGGACAACATGATGCTGTTAGGAGAAATTGGATTTCTCTCTGACAGTCTGATCCAAGGTTGGAAACTAAAAAAAAAAAAGCAAGACAGAGGGGCACAGATAGTGGCAAATCATTTCAATGCTTTAGCTTGCTTTGTTGCCGCTTGTGTTCGCTTTTATAGTTATATAGGAAAGTCTTAAGCTTTTACTATAAGTTCCAGACATTGCCAAATGAATATATTGGCTAGTGTGAATATTATGCCTTAATATTGGGATAATATTGGCCAATATTATGCCTTTTTCTTGGCACTAGCATAAGACTCAGTCTCAAAGGAAGTAGCTCTTGAGCTTCCCTTGTGGTGTTTTACATTTTAAATTGAGTTAAAACACTCAGTGACACAAGAATTGAAAAAGCTTTCAAGCACTTTCAAATGGATTTTTTGGCAGCATTTTGGGTGCCCGGTAGAAAAAACAAACTACTCCATACAAAGGCATGAATGATGTGTAAGCATTGTTAGAAAATATATTTTGATACTTTATGGCAAGTACATGGTCCTGAAGTTGGTATCTCAGTCATTGCTCCCTACTGGGAAGCTATAGGGGCTTTTCTACTGGCAAGTCACGCACTAACTGGTTAATGTGTGGTTCGGTTCTACCGCTGGTAGTGAGCTTCTCCATTATACAGTCTGTTCCTCTCTACTGAGCAGGATGTGAGCAAGTAGCGGCTGTGGTCAACTCTCCACTGATGTTTGCAGCAACACTCAGTAATGGGGAACCTTAATGTTGTGGTTCTGATGGACTCAAATAAACCTATATATTTCATTTTGTCCTACAGAAATTCATGACAGGCTCAAACGTAACGATAAGACTTGGATAAGCTGAGTATTTCACCATACACATACATATAATGTGTGCACATTACAGTGTAATGTTCTGCAAGAACCAAATAAGGTAAGATTTAACCCTTGTGTGGCAGGAGTTAATTTCAGTAATATTTTTATCATCAGTGTTTTTTTTTTCTTTCTTTTAATTGTAAAGAGTTACTAGCTATAAACATGCAACAGGTTCTTCCAGAATTTCCCTCCTCTATTTTATTCCATCTTGCTCTAATATTCTGCTGCTTTTATTACCAATATTCAAATCAGTCAGGCCTGGCATGCACTCCTTTTAACCTTCCTTATGTATCCCTCTCCTCTTTGTCTATCTTTGCTCTCTCTTCTCCGTCTTTCCCCATCTCTCTGCTGTTTTTTCTAAAGTATATGTGACGCTTCAGCGATTCAATTTCCGTGCAGTCGCTCTCCCCTGCCCGTCATTGTGGCTCTATCTTTTCGTTGATCGCCCCCCACCCCTTTATCGCCCACCACCACCTGCTACGAGACGGCGGTTCCTGGTGCTGTGAGAGCGAGCACGTGTCAATGAGTGTCGTATGTGGTCCTGTTGAAGTGGACCAAAGACAGCGTTTGCCACTTTTGTGTGTTAACATACTTCTTATTAGCTTGGTCCCATAATAATAATTTATAAGCACCTCTCTAAATCTTAGGGGGTCTCTGTTTAACAATCCAAAAAGCACTGACCAGTCTGATCAGTGCTTTTTGACAAAACTGGAAGATTTATGGATGTCCTAGGAAGTATGCTGACAATAGTAGATCCTCTGCACCCTGTAATATGTCAGGTGGGTTCTATATTTCCAAAATCTTGTCACAGTTAATTAAATTGAAATATGAGGACTTTTGGAAACCACACAGTGACCTTGGACTCTTTGTTTTTTTTCTTGTGAGGTGTTCTTTCTGTTTCAGCTGATAAATGTCCAGAACTGAGATGTGATTGTTCTTTGAAAGGACATAAATATTTATCTTTCAAAAACCAACATTTGGGCTTCTTCAGCAGCATATGTACGGCAAATGGATAATGTGTTCATAATTGGATTAAGGAATAATCTTACCCCACTATTTTCGCTTTTTAATTACTTTACTTAATCATTTCCTGAATCAGTGGGGTGCTCTTTTGCTTCAACCAATCCTTCTTCCTTTTCCTTTCAGTGCTGCTGAAAAACAATATTTTGTGCAAGCTGAAAGTGGTAAATGGTAAGAAGCGGTAAAGGCGTTATCAAAGTTGAAAGGCGTGGAGCTATTGTCATGCCCTCTTTGAAGTCGAGCGAGGCTATGTTTCATGTGACAAACACACTTCAAAGGAGAGTGGATGCCATGCTGCTAGCGGTGTTTCTCCTGTAATGTCATTTGGTCTTTGCTCTGTACCTGCTGATATCATTTACCTGTGGCAGCTTCACTTCCGTAGTCATCAACATGATTGTCACTGTGGAGAGTGGAACATTTCTTACTGGTGTACTTTTCTTCTTAAAGTATACCAGTAAGAAATTGCTTGTAGGATTTAAAAGGAAATTTCTCTGTGTGAAAAGAATCATGTGAACTTTATACACCAAAGTGCACTTTGAATTTCTGTTTCAACATTAGCATTTATGCAGTCTCTGGGAGACTATTTAAATTGATATGTAGTTTCCAAAAAGTTTTTTCTTCCTATTTTCACAACTCAATTCTCATTTTAGAATTTTAGGCCTGAGTTTGTATCAGTAATGGTTTCAAAATACATGCTTTTTGCTGTCTAATTTCTGCATTTAGAGCTTACCATTGAGCAAATGACTTTGACTGGTATTTAAGTAGGGTAAGGGTGCAAGTAAGTATTACTTGGAAAATATGTAGGAAAATACACCTTGACCTTTTTCCCCTCCTGCTGGTATTTTACTCATTTCAGCAGCCGTCCTCAGCCTCTGATCTGTGTGTGTAAACTATTAACATCTGATGTCAGACCAGCTACATTCTCCTCCTTCTTCTCCAGCTGTTTTTCCACCACTGAGAAATCAAAGGATAGAGAATGAAAGTTTTTTTTTCTTTTTCTTTTTTTACGTGGATGAAATTATCAAGACAGGTGGGAGAGGTAAATGTAAGAAAAGACAAGTCAAATATTCAGTGTAAGCCTTGAGTAAAAATCAGGAAAGAGGAGACGTGAGAAGAAGACAGAGGAGGGTGAAGGGTTGTGACAGAGCAGGGTTGAGAACTTCATATTTTCTTCAATTAGCAAAAATACTGAGAACTGTCAACTATTGATTATTTGGACTTTACTTTTCTCTTTGTCTCTGACTCTTTACTATGTTCAGCCCACTTGGCTTAGACCCAATCTAAATCTGTTAAACAGAGGAAGTAAAGTGTCAGAGAGCACTATCCCATTTTGTTGATGCTGCACCATTCCTTGGCTCCTATAAGGATATTAATTGCTGTCCCTAGTACTATTGATGGGCTGAGCGAAGCCAATCCAACCCATCTCGAACCCTTGGCAGAACCAAGACCCAAAGGACCTGCCCTGCTAATGTAGCAGGCCAAACCTTACTTTGCATTTGTGGTTACAACCAAGGTACAGCTGTATATCAGCAAGTTGTCCATGTAGATTTACATACAATTATTTATTTTGCAACTATTATGTGTAGTGACTTCCACACCCACACCCACCAACAGTATAAATGAATGAAGCTGAATGTTTTGTTTCTGGTCTTAATAAAAGAGGTGTTGTTTGTAAGTTGTATAATTAAGTAGGCAAATTTTCACACAACTTATTGAGGATTAATTCACTTTGATGTCAATTTGTAAGCCCAGTTCATGTAGTTAACGGTGTTCACCATGTTTCTTGTGATTGTCTAGTATTGCCATAACCTAGATAGAATAGAAATCAACATGTTTAAATCTAACATAAAATGGAATTCAATTATGTAATTCAACTTATCTCAGTTTACTTGTGTAGACCTTTTTTCACTGCTCTTTAGAAACAGGTAAATTAACATCTGGTCCTGCCGCATGAAAATGTCAAGACATATTTAGATTCAGGGCAATCAGTTTCTTAATATACAATAGCACAAAGTCGGTTAATAATACATTTTTGATTGGTGAAAAATATCTTTGAGATATTTTTTCATCAAGATTTTTTTGCAACTTCTCATCTGGAGTGTAAGTAATAAGCGGTGAAGAGAACGAGAGCATAGATGTCAAATCTTTAGAGAACTTTATTTGTAACCACTTAATAGAAAAAGGAGATATTTCACCTTGACACATCTCCTAAACCATGGTGTCAAAAATTAGCTCAACGTGAAAGGTTTGGTAATCTAACACAATACAACCTAAACATAAGAACAGCATGTGGGTAAACAAAACAACTAGCATTTACAGATTTTTAGAAAAATGATGTTCATGCTTGCCCCAAAACCCATCACTAGTAGTTTATAAAATTATTATTCTCTAATGATTTTACATTGCATGCCTATTTTATACTTTGATATTGCGCTGACCCCTTACCAAACCCAAACTATCAAAGACACATTTTCTAGAGCAGATTGAATGAGTGGATTTTAAAAAACTGTATGAAGTCCTAAGCTGTCAAAGCAGGTCTGAAATATCCGTAAGGAGGTAACAAGTTACTGCATAGGCGGTTTGTAAAGTCTTGTGAAAGATAACTGCATAAGTTAGGAGCAAAGGAAAATTAAACTTTAAAAGACAAAATGTACTTCTAAATGTTTTGGTTTCCTCTAACTGCTTAGAGTTTCCCAGCAAACTTAAAAGAGAGGAACTTAAACTTCATTCAAAATACAAATGTTCGCTAAATCAGCAGCTTACAGAACCTCTGGGTATGCTTTTATACAGGTATGTTCAGAGTTCGACCTGCTGGGCCTCCTGTTCTGGGTTACCCTGGTAGAACATTGAGATTCAGGTCACTGCCCTCAGAAATGTGTTGAGTCAAAGCTTAATGTGCTGCGCAAAAAAAAAAGAAAAGAAAAAAAGGCAAGAAATGTCGGTACTGGTCAATAATGTATGTGAGCCAACCTACCTCTCCTTTGCTTTTAGCATAGCTCAGCTGCATGACAACCTCTGAAAACCTTGACGGATTTATAGCTGCATCTATAATGAATAGCATTTGTTAAGGTCATTGGCTTCAGCCCTCAGGAAACCCTCCACACAGTAGGTGAGGTGCACAAACAACAATCAGCCTATCAGACTGACAGCTAAATGAGGGGGATCATTGATGAACTTTAGAGAGAGTAAACAAGAGAATCCATTTATGGGCAAAGCATAAATACAAGATGTCAGGAAATGAAAAGAGGTAAATGAGTGCAAATATAAGGAAAATGGGCAGTAAAAGTAGGTGGGATTAAGGAAAAATAAAAAAAGGGAAAATAAACTGTTTATTTAAGGTGAAAGGCTTTGCTTTTGTTTGACTTTATAAAGAGGGGGTAAAAAGGTGGCACTATTATGTTATGATTACGAGTTTAGCCTCTCAACACAAATGTTTCAGGCTCAGGCCCCTCTAAGCCTAATTAGTAATTGTGCCACCCTTGCCAGCAATGGTCAGCAAGCGTTTGTGATTACTGGCAACCAATCTGTTACATCTCTGTTGAGGAATTTTTTTCACTAAATTGAAAGATATTCAAGGCATAACCCGTTGTTTAAGGTAACATCGGAGCATTTCGTCTCATCTGGTGTAAGTAAGTTATGATTTCATTACATCAAGTTGTTCCCGAAGAAGCAAAGCCGTGCCGGACAGTTTCACTACTTGTGCTGGTTGAAATGTTCTTTGTAAGTGATTTCTTCTAACATAGGTCAGGCAGTCATTAGGCTGGGATGCAGGTGGAGAAATTCAGCAAACAACGCTCAATTGGTTTGGATTGATACTCCCCAAACAAATGAAATAATCATTTGAAAATCTCTTACCTTTGTATTTATTTTTGTCTGAGATTTAAACTGATACATTGAAGTTGAACAAAAACACAAATATGTGCATATTTACTTTGCAAGTAAAAGGAAGTAATATTCTATGTTTAATTCATAGTAATAAGTTTACCTTGGCAAGTGCCTCTGATTCAAACTTAAAGCTTGGTCTATTTGAACTAAATTTTAAATAGTCATTGTTAGAGAAAAAATATATTCTTAAGGTCCAAAACCTATTTCTGTAATTTTCAAACAATACACAGAAGTAAAAGTTTGACCAAATCTGTATCAGAATAGACCCCATTTTTTTGTAGAATCAAAGCTTTGTAATGCAGACTAAGATCAGCAGAAAAATATCAGAAATGTGTAATCACTTTAAGATACTGCTTTGGGATTCCTCTTGTCTGTCAAATGCAAGCACCAAAGCAAGTGTTTTCTGTCTTTGTGACTTTAGCTTTTACCTAATCTCCTTCACTGTATGCATATGAAAGTGTGCATTTGTAATCAAACATTTGTGCTTTTTCACCAGCCACCAGGCCCTGCCTCTTTGACTATATCAGCTTATTTATTGTTGTCATCTTGTAAGCCCAAGACTCAGTAGAACAACTCGAGACAAAAAGTAATTTCCTCTCTTTCTAATCTGCACCATACACTGTGGCAGGACCACTTGTTGATAAAAAGCAGCTGAGCAGGTTCATTTGAATGCATGGAGGAAACACACACCTTGTGAATCAGTCAGAAAACACACACAGCAAACCCACATTTACTAAAATGAAAGCACACCTCCTAGACTGTTCATCCTGGTGAAATCGTGATATTTACAGGAGTTTAAAACAGACAAACAGTTGCTCTCACTGTTTTCATCCAGCAGCTCTTTTGCAACAGCTTCCTGTATGCCTGTCACATGTTTTGGTTCCTTTGCTATGCTTTCTTGTCACATTTCTGAGTCAAAAGCATAAACTATGTATGTATGTCAAAGCTGCCCTAATTTTGACACTAAAACATACATTTATAATAAAGGATAATAACACATTTATTATCCTTTGGCTTGAAGTGTACAGAGATGAATATTTTGAGCTAAGTATTAAGAACATATTTCACAGCAGTTGCTTGATGTTAATAAACATGTTGATACATGTCCAGAAATATGCTGAAAACGCTTTAAAATTTTATATACTTACATTGTAATATTTAAAAGTAGCTGTAAAAATTTAAAAAGTAGTCTGTTTAGTATGTTGGCTTATAAACAACATATAAGCCAACATATGTCACATACGACATATGAGAAGTGATATGTGCATGACTTCTCTCATATGCACATATCTAACCAGTTTTAACTTTATGGATGTGTATATCATCATTGCATTTAAAGGAAAACCCAATATTCTTTAAGGTGTTTTTAAGGAGTTCAGACTTTGAGATAGGGTTATTTTCAAACCATATTTAATCCACCGTGTGTATGTGGTTTTGTTTCTTATATATACTTTGCAGTGCACATGCAGCAATTGTTTTCTGTTATTTTTGTCTTTGCTACCTCTCAATGAAAATGCACAAATTCACCGACCTGAATGCCAACATGTTCTTATATTGCCAAACATTTTGAACTGGTTTTCAGAAACATTGCAAGATGTCCTATGCCTTTCTGCTCTGCCCATTTCTGTCAACCCATCACAGACCAAGATGGTAGCAGAACAAATGCAAACATGACTTTATATAGCTGAATAGAAGCAATCACAAAATATGCAACAATATGCAATGGCCAGGTGTGTTGCTATGGTGAAGAAAATGATTTGCTAGAGCCTAGATTACAGTGTTTGCTTCCCAAAACAGCTTGCCTACACACATAACAGCACCACAACACACACCCATTGCTCAGCTAAAATAGGATGGCTGATTGCAGTAGTTTAGTGGTGAAAGCCATTTGAATGGAAATGTGAAATGGAAGTTCATTACTAAAACTCCAAGGCAGTGAAACCAGATGTGAACGAGAGAAGCTGATCAGAGTGAAAAAGCACAGTGAGCATCACATCACTTTTATATAAAAAGAAGTGTGTGTATCTGTGTGTTTGTAAGATATCATTTAGAGTTAAGGCCTGAAAAGTTTTAGCTTGATCCCTCACTTTGTGCATTAGTTGATAATTTTTCAAAATAAAGGATATATCTTAGTCCGACATGAGAATTGTGGATAAACGCACAATATAGTGCATTTCTACTGAGTTGCTTTTAATAGTATTTTATGAATCAAATTTTGGCAAACACTGGCTTATAATGGCACTTCAAATTTTGCTTACATTTTTGATCATTTTCTTAGCAGAAATGATTGGTCACGTTTTGCAAACTGAAAATGCTTCAGTGTATGTCGTTTTTTAAAAATAGGACTTTGGGAGACTTTTGATAATGCTTGACTGAAATCTTATTGAGGCAAACAGGATATTTTGACTTGATTAGAAAAGTTGGGACTTGTCTAGAAAAAAATATGTGTAAGTACGAAATAAAAGCAATAGAAGAAATAAAAAAGAGGCAATGGCAAATAAGAAAGTGTAGATCAACACAACCTTGCCTTAACTAGTAATAAATAACACAAAACAGACCATGACTGTCTGGCAATCTAACTTACAACTAAGCAATGAATCATGTTAACATTTAATGCCAACTTAGAAAATCAATAGACTTTATAAATGTGCAATGTAATTTTTCTTCCTGCTAATCGTCAATAACTACTGATTCTCTTTAATCCAACTGCCTATGGTATTGCTACTTTTGGCTGTCAGCCAACAGCCAAACTGAATAACAACTTGTCATCTACAGTAAGTAGATTGGTAGATGGTGGAACATGTTTGTAAATCAACCTCTCTTCTCAGTTTCTAGAACAAAACTGAAATAAAGGAAATTATGTCTCCAAAGACAGCTGATTTAATTCTATAGTCAACAATGGTACAATTTATTGGGTCCATAAGAAAAAAAAATCATTTTAACTTCATTTTTAAGAAAAATATGCTCTTTTTGTTTTAGTAAGTTAAAATTATACAAAAGGGGCAAATTTTTGGCACAAGATCTCATTTCACCTCTAGTGCCTCCAGCAGTGAAAGTGCAGTAATTACGTACAGTGGAATATAATTTAGGGATAACTCAAGTTCAGCCAAATTCAATAACCCAGCACTAATATGCTCCTCATGATAAAAGCATCAGTACTGGCCCACAAATCTAGAAGATGTTAAAGATTTATAAATGGTGAACCTTTAAATATAGCAAAATGTAAGGGTAAACTATGTTTGTATCAGCAATCTTATTAATGTATGGAAGTCATGACATGCAAGTGAAAACAAGTTTCTTTGGAAAGAGACATTTCCAGGAAGCATCATTTGCATATTACTAACATTATAAAACTAACATTATGTTGTTCAGGTGTTTCACACCAGACCAGCACAAAACTGCAGCTTTAACTTTGGGATTCTTAGGAATGTAAAGTGCATTATAAATAAAATGTATTATTATTATTATTATTATTATTATTATTATTATTATTATTATTATTATTATTATTATTATTATTAACTGAACGCTGACCAGGGCTGTACAATTTCTCTCTCCTTCTTTGAATCCCCGTTCTTCTGAGAGATATTCTGCTTGCAGGGCATGCCGCTCTAAAAGTCGATGCATGCACTCCTGGTGCTGCTCAGGATTAAACTCATAATCACGCTCCTCCATACTGTTCAGCTCTCTGATACCAGACTGTATACACTGCTGTGCTTGAAATGTTGTTTGGAGTTTGCGGTGACGTAAATCAACAAATGCAGTCTGCTGTCAATCAAATTGAATTCACAGCTTGATGTGACTTGAATTCCACCCGGAGTGGGTGCAAAAAACGGAGAAGAGCCGAGCAGAACTACTCAGGATCTACTGGAGATGAATCTGACCGAGGCGGACTGGGGCAGAACTGGTTAAAGTCGCTACTTTTGAAACCAGGTCTCAGAGTGGGACTTTACGGGAACACCCCATGCGGAGGTGTGAAGTGCTCTGTGTGGAAACATGTGCAGAACCTGCAGGATTTGTCCTATGCATGCATGGGTATGTAACAGTAAAGAAAATGACAGATTATATTGTACTGTTTGTGCTAGTTAGCTTTTCCAGCTTAGCATCTTCTAATACAGAATATTTGTGTGTTACATGAGCACATGGTTCATCGGGACAAAGCACATGCGTCTTTCGACAGGTTAAAATCATAGACAACAGGAACATAGGGGTGTCTAAATATAAACATTTTCCCAAATCAACATTCAAAAATACCAGCAGTTTCCAGACAGTGGTCTCATGTAAACAAACTCCGATATTGTATAAACACGTTTTTCAGGGTTTTTTCATAATTATCTGATGTGGCAGATCTTCACAAAGCACAAACAAAATCAAAATGTTAGCTCTGGAGAGATTGTAAAAAGCCTAAAACTGACTCAAAGGCAGAAAGATGTCGACCCGCATCACCCTAAAGACACAGCAGACGGTATCAGCAAGAGGGTGATGATGGAGTGACTTCATGTGTGGCCATTTGTGAGTGTGCATGGTATTGGTTGTTTGAGAGAAATGTGCAAGTGTAAAACAGCATGAGCCAATGATGTCTGGCTTCACTGGGATCAAGGAGTCCAGGGCAGTCATTACCTCTTCTGTTGAAGCATTAAAGAAAATTACTTCTTTTTATGAGACTGCCAAATGTTTGCCTGCTCTGTCTGTCTCTGTCCTTAAGAGTATCAATATTATTGTGGCGCTAACAACTACTTACACAGATAATTTTAGTATGGAGCTTTTCTTGCCTATTACTTTTAAACTACAAAGCCGATTCACATTTCTGTTGAAGCTATAATGTTATCTTCTCTGTTTCTGCAGCGATTGGTGGAGGCAGCAGAGGAAGCCCATCTACAGCATGAAGAGAATCCAGACCTGCAGGTGAGTCAAAACATGCATTTTCTTTTTTTTAATGTGAGTCAGTATTGCCTCAACGCAAACTTAATTTCAATCAGCTTGCTCATCCCTTATTCTTAGAGGATTAAAGCAAATCCTTGTTGACTATCAAAGTTAGAGCTTTTGTTATTAACTCTTTGTGAGGATAAAATAAGGCAGTGATCCTCTGTAAAAACAAGAAAGGTTGATAAGAAAAGGCATTTTGAAATTGGTTCTGCTGTTTAACTTGAGTACAGTGCATTATTTCTCGTTAACAATACAGCTTCCCTTAAAATTATTTACTCATGTATTTCAGTGTGTCACCTTCAGCTGTGGTCTCACTGGAGCTGTTGGAAAACAAACTCAAATCTGAAAAGGAAACTTTTGGTTGCATTGGTTAGGTTTTACATAAAAATAGATGAAATAGGTTCAGAAACCCAAAGGAAATATCAATTCAGATTTTAGCGCATAATCAGATAATATTTTTGTAACCTTGGAGATGCGGAGATGCCTTTTTTTAAAATGTATGTTGATTTGTTTTTTGGGGGGAAAAAGCTCAGGCGTTAGTCCTAGACAGGCTTAGGCTGAGTTGAAGTGTTGAATGTACTTTTATGTATTTTTAATTGTTTGTGTTAACTCTGTACATGATAAAGTATCTACATAATTTAGCTGTATATGTTTAATCACTGGAGGAATATGTAAGCCCTAAATCTGCTTGTGTGGGATTTTTTATTATAATTTTTCATGAGCATGAGTTCATTTTAGTTAAAATATAGATCAACACCATCTTTATCCTTTTAGTCTTAATTAACTAATTTAATTAACTTTTCTAGTTCATTTAATCATGAAATAAACTGCAGTATTCACATTTTAATTAAATGTAGATAATAATAAATATGATATTAAGCAATGAAATTCCCACGCACATACATGCACGCTTGAAAACACACATGATCACTGAACACATTCTAAACTATTTCAGAGAAGTTCCTCCTTCTGTTCTGCAGATTTGAGCAAATTTTTTATTCTAATCACATTTGCACACACACCCCCAAACCAAGCTGCTGCCTTTATGGTTCTGCCTCAAATCCATTTTAACAGCTTTAATTTTGTGTGAGTACTGCTTTGAATTGTGTATGTCATGTGCGTTTGGCAGTGCTGTGGATGTGGACTTGGTCGTGTGTGTGCTCGATGTTTGCGCCTGAGCTTGCTGAACGTCAAGCACAGTTTAGAACAGAGTTTGTTAAAGTAGGAGGAGCAGCACAAACTTGAGGTCTTAAGAGGAGCTATGATGCTAAGTCGACTTTGGAGAATTTGCAGCTAAACCACTTATAAATTGAGTGCTGGTATCTGTGCCTGCTTTGAGTAAGTGTTTACTTTGTCAGTTCTTCAGAGTATTACAGTGAATGCCATGCGGTTTTCTGCTAACACAGGCGATTAAAGGTGATTAGTTACTAAATTAACTACTGTCCAGCCCTGTGCATTGACCAAATGTTCTTGGTCTTCTTTGGTGATCTTCTTGATTTTTACACATTTTCAGAATTTTCCAACTTCACTTAAAAAAAAATCCTGTAAAGTACAAGTAAATCTGATATGATTTTGTCACAACACCAGAAAGGCAACATTAGCTATTTTGGTAAAATTGTTATTGGCATTAATTATGTTTGAAGATTATATGAATAGGAGAATGAAGGGACATTCATTCATGATTTTTAGAATGAAAAATCATGAATGATTTTTCATTCATGATGAAAAATCATCATGAATGATGATTTTTCATGATTTTTCAGCCCATTTTCACTTGGGCTGAAAATGTCCTGGCTAACAAGCCCATCTTATTTTCAAACAACTTGAATGTGAAACTACATAAGCACTCTCCTGATATTTAACCTTTTATACCATTTAAATTTCAAGACATTCCAGTATTCTGAGTGCAGATTTTGCTCATCTTATCCTTAGTGTGGAGTGTTACTGTGTTCACACACAGTTCCACTCACCAATGTGATTTATTTTATTTTTTACCTAATCTGACTTGTTCTGGAGCGTTCTAAAAAAAATTGTAGCTATTTTTAAATCAATCCTCACACTGTCTTAGTAAGACTGCGGGAGGGTTAATTAATTATTCAGCAGGGTATAAATAATTTTTCATATCCCATTTTTTTATTGAAATTGACACTGTTTTTACATTTTTTTTAATTTTGTATTTCAAGAGATGTGCTCATTTTCTAATACAAAAAATATTGGGTTGAAGGAAAAAATGAGAAAAAAAGTCTTAATCTACCAAAGGCATTAATAGTTTTGGGATTAACTGTAAGTATAAATGGAAATGTCTATTGGCTATATGAAATAATAACATAACTTTAGAAATTGACTTTGTTTGTTGTTTTTTTTATTATGTATACCATGTTCCTCAACATGTTTTGCTATGTAAGTTATTTTACAGCTTTTTAGAATCTCTAAAAAATTACAATATTTTTTTATAGTTGTTTTCCAAAGCTTTAACATTTACAATTTTGTATTAAAATTTTTACTCACAGAACATATTCTCATAAGATTAACACAATCATTTACTTTGTTTAATTATACTTCCTACAATAAGGTAGAGAAAATGAAAATATAAAGGGAAAGTGTTGAGAGCAACATGTATTTTATTAGTTGTACCATTTATTAGAGGTACGATTGCCTGGAGAAGGGCATTTTTCACACAACCACTTCAAAGTCCTTTTAAGTCTTACCACAGAGTGATTATGTACCAAACAGAGAAATAATGTCTTCATTGCAAACTGATTATTGGTTTCTTTCAAAGCACTCAATTATTTTATCCTATAATATACCTAACATCATTGGTATTTTTATTTAGTCTTAACAGTTCAGCTTCAATTTTATATGTTTGTACACATTTGTCATTTTTCTATTGCAGAAGTAAGGGGAATATTGAGGATCTCTAGCAGTTTTTAGAGTGAAGGGAGTCAAACATCGACTGAAAGAAAAGCAGGTTTAACACTCAAACTAACAATAACTAGAAATGAGACTCAGAAACCATGAGGAAGACAGTGGATTACTGAAATAGATTAGGATTAAACTGTCTCTATTGACTTTTAAATTAGTAGTCACTTGCAAACTCTTAGCTTTACAAAACCAATATTGTTTTAGATAGTGGTTTGACAAAAAAATTATGTTTCACACAATTAATACATTAAATGTAGGCCTACTGTATATAACTACAAATTTATCCTTTATTGTGGGGTTCTGATGCAAATTATAAGACTCTTGTATTTCTCTTATTTATAACCATTTAACAAAATGTATTATGCAGACATTATTGCATAATGTTACAGTTATGTGTTAAAACAGTAGCATATGCCACTTACATGTCATGCACGGGCTTGTTTTTTTTCATTTAGTGGTTGATGGGCACAATCATTGTGTGGGATCACAACAGCGTTTTATGCCAGTAATTATTTGGCAGGGATGAAATGGGCCCAACATGGTGAGTGCCTCTTTGTTATCGCTTTAATGGCGCAGCCTGAGCCAATGCTACATGTTAGAGTATTGTAGTGTATTAGAATATTTACGTGAAGATTAGAAAAGCATATATTGCACCAGCGTGGCAAGACTGTGTATCTAGGTCTCTGAAAATAGATAGAAAAAAGCAAAAATAGAGAGGATTCAAAAAAAGAAAACTCTAACATGCAATCAGAGTCCTGAGGTCATTAGTAGATGGTTGTTTACATGGTATTTGGACACAGTTATAACATTTTGATAAAAGATTTAGATTATAAGGTTTTGCAGTCACAGTTAGGAGGATGATATTTCCAGGTTTACAAGCATTCCCATTTTTCCTCCAAATGTAACAATGGTCATTGTTCCCAAGGATGAACTAGACTTGTGCAGCTTCACAGTTCTTTTCTTGATATTTTGGCTGATTTTTACTTTCATGTCAAACAACAAAACAATGTGTTCAAGGTGTGGACTTAACTAATGGTACAGCTGTGAATATATGTTAATTTATGACACGTTTCCTAAGACATGATATCATTACCTAGGCTTCCCCTCATTGTTAAAAGAAACTGTAATCGTTCTATATGTGAGCTTCTGATTTTAAAAATGTTAATAAAGAACTCTGACATATCTTTTCTCTCATTATTGTGCATCTAGGAAATAGAAATAATTTGTTATTCTAAAAGACCTAAAAGTTTGGTCTTCAACTTAAGACAATGAGAAAAACAATGTATTTATTTTTTTTACTTCTGTTTATGTAGACTTCTTGTTTCAACTGTATATGTCTTGTCAGGTATTGGGTACTGCCCTCTAGTATTACATACAGTATATCACAATCAAATACTTATCAAAGTGCAGAAACGCTCACATTACTGTCATTAAGCCAGGGACATGTTTTTTTTCATTTACACAAAACTGGAGTGTTTCATTTGGATGCTCCACTATAATGTTAGCATGCTAATACATTCTACTTTGTGTGTTTAGACAAATTCAGTTGTTCTGTTGCTAATTGCTTTTTTTTCCTTTTTCTTTATTCTATGCACAAATTAAACAAATCTCCCCGCACTTCCATTTAAAGCTGTATCAGTTGTTGATTTGCATGTAAAATGCATGAATGTCTTCATGAGACATCTATCCGTACACCTGCGTTTGTGTGTGCGTGTGTATCTGCGTGTTCTCGTCTCTGATGGGGGCAATCCTAATAGTGCGTTTTACTTCAGCACATGGTGAATAGACGGTAATTATCACCAGCTGAACTAAAAATACAGCTTCCACCCTGTAGGGTGAAACCTCCTCCATCACTATTCGGGGGTTTATTATAAAATATTTGTGTGGTTTATAGCTACTGGATACATATTTGGCTGGCAGCGGTTTGATAGGAATTTCCTTATCTATCTTTTCCAGAGCTCTTCTGCTTCCATGTGAAATTGGCACGGTAATCTGCTGCGATTTTCCTCCCTCACTCATTTACCCTGTGCTGTAAATAGGAAAGCAAGAGAGCAGTCTCCCATGGCCTCTACAGCCAATGAAAGCCTTCCTAGGAGGTTGGAGACAAAACACCCAATTCCATCTCTTATGCTTACTAAAAATGTAGCCCTGATCTGAAGGGAGCAATAAAAGAAATGCTTTGTCCTTTACTTTTTTATTTATGCATTGCCCTTGCTTTTCCTGTCTGGGATGTAACTGGAGAGGACAGAGCGATGGCCGCTTGCTTGTTGATTTGCCAATTTACTGTCCCCACTGGTAACAAAAACGGTTTGACCTGTACGTCTGTGTATTCATTGTATTTCCTACCTCAGTGCCCTGCCACATACATTGCCATTAATGTGAAGAAGGATTATTTTTAAGCCACCCTTTCGAGTGGTAGTTTAGTCTCTCAAACATATAATGTGCAATTACACTTCACAGCTGTTCTGTCTCCCTGGCTTGCCAACTTTACACTCAAACTGTTTCAATCTACCTTTGTCAACAGGTTTTCCAGATAGATGTGGAGAGCCACGCAAAATAACTAATTCTGACAACCTGAAACACCTTTTAAAGGAAGAATCACTGATTTAAAAAAGGGATTAAAGAGAAAGCAAAATCCTAATAGGCAGCTATTGGCTTATTAATTTATTTTGGTATAATATAATATATAATATATAAAAAAAAACCTTTACACAAAGGATTCACAGGTTACCACTATTGCTAAAAGGTTTATACACAATAACTTGCTCATCTACCTACATTTCTTAATAAGCAGGTATAACTGGTAAAACTAAAAAACAAAGCCAAAATCTAATACAGCATTTAAATACACATTCAATAAATTTGACTATTGCTGAAAATTTTAATTTCAGTAACTCCATCATCACTATTAAATAATATTTCCGCTGTGCATCCGTTTTTCTGCATTGGTACTGTATTGTAAACAGTCTGTCTTGTTCAAAATTCAATATGAACATTATGGAATTTTTATTTTTATTTTTTTTAAGTTATGACTCAGTTGCACATCCCTTGAATCCGTAATCTAATATACCTATTTCTAATAATTGCACTATTATAGTTTTGCACAGTATATCATTTTTATTGTTCTTAATCTCTAGTCATATTTTGTAGGCTTTATTAGAGGCAGATACCTCCTGTAGCTGACTGACATACTTCTGACTAGAAAAAAGCATGAGAAAAGAGCTATGAGGATTAAACTTTTTCAGTGATTATTAATAACTGAATTGATTTTTGTAATTGTGCAGCAATTAGGGGTTGTTAATGAACTGTTGAGACAGAAAAGATAAAACCTGATTTACACTCAAAATTTTTTGCCAGTTTTAGTGCTTCATTAATTTTGCAGCACATTATCTGACGTTGTTAAATACTGAGCTATTAAAAATAGTGCTGATAATTTCCATTGCTGTTTCTTAAAGTTGTGTGTACAACAGGCGTGTGTATTGCAATCGGTCTTCCCTCAGAGTTGGGAAGCTCATACTTTAAGATGCATGAAGTGAGATTTTAAGTATTGCATATCCACCATTACTTGGCCTCTCCTCCAAGTTATTTACACAGACAGCTGCCTCATTTAAGCAGTGATTATCTACACCCATGGCCCCTAGTTATTTTCCAGTCACATTTCCACACTTCTGGAGGATGACTTTCCCTTTCACCACCGTGGAAAAAGAGAGTTTGGATGTGGGTGAGGAAAAGTGAAGATTAAAGTTAAAAGTGAGTACCAGAGGGTGGAGCGTCATGGTCCACCCTCCTTGCTGCCCATATGGAGTCTTTTCTGTTTAAAAAATCCTTCTTTGATGCTTTGGGCTGTTGATATTATTGCGCTGCTCCACTGAAAAGATTTATTTTCAGATCAAAATAAAGCAATATTTTATTTTTATTATCACATATGTGAGTTGATTCTTTCAGAAAGTCTGGACTGCTCAGATTACTGCATCAAGACTCCTATATAACACAAATTGGACCTTTGACTTCACATAGTTTATTTTAGTTATTTTTTTTTCATAAATACTGCAATATATATGAATTACTGCAGTAATATGATCAGGAATTTCAGAAGTTCGTTCACCGTTGACTTTTTTGGGATTTAGAAATGTACAAGTTTCAAAATGTAAATTTACAGCTCAATAGAAAATATCACAGTTACTAAATGTTATATACTCTAATTAGTCAGTTGATAACTATTGGCTGTAGGGACTAGCAGAGACTACAGTCTAGTCCAGGCCTGCTGCCTCATGGTGGGATCTGATTCACTAACTAATTGGGCCAGTAGCTTTTATAAAGTAGACTGAAGAAGAGTAGCAGTTTCAGGACAGGTGTAAGTTGCTTTTTTTAAACACAAAGCAACTATAACTCAGTGACAACATATAAAACACATTAAATCTGATACTCTTGACATTGTGAAGTAGATGTCAAAAACACTCACCCACCGCTAATATGGGTGAGTGTTTTTGACAAAATGGGGGAAACTAGCATAAGCTTTAGTGTGAAATGTATCTCAACTGTATGCTAAAACTTAGGAATTGTTTGACTAGAAAAACATGTTTACCTTATTGGGTTTCAACAGTGTTCACAGATGGTTAACAGTTAACACTAAAGACACATACTGAATGTGTACTTGTAGCTGATATTTTCATGCTATTTGTGACATCAACCTCAACTTTTCATGCATTTTCCTTCAAGAGGCGTTTACAGCCAAGGCGTACTGTGGCTATCCTTTTAATATTGTCCTTTTAATATTGAACTGTCTTCAAATTTTTGAAAAAACTGCCCCACAACATGATTGCGTCACCCCCATCCTTCAGATTGTATGGTTCACCTTTTTCATCTGATTTAAAGCGAGAGTAATCTTATATAAGAGTCAGTATTTTTTATTTTTTTATTTTTTGATAACTAATTCCTCCATTTGTGGACTTTGAACACATAAAAGCTCAAGTAAGTTTGTTGTGTTTCAGTCCTTGGCTGGTACTGTTCCTCTGCAAAAGTGGAAAACTGATTTGTTCCCTTTGTGTGGTTTACCTTTCCATCTAGTTTATTAAGTGGTTGTCACAGTCACAAGTGAGAATATTTGGGGAAGGAAAAAATTCAGATTCTTTGGCAAATTTTTACATCTCTTGTAACTTAATGAATGTCTGTGATTCACTCAAATGTTTTTATGCTACATTAAATTAACCCAGGCAAACACACCACCAATTCTCCACTTCTTTACTTTTACTAACCTTTATCTGTCCTCTCTGTGTATCCCACACTGAGTGAGTGGGTGCTGATGGTACATGTTCAATCTCTCAGCTTAATGCACTGCAGAGTTAAAGATCAGGTTGTTAACACCATGATCAGGGCCTGCATTAGTGGCACAGGGCACTCCTTCACTGTACTGCTGGAAAATCATAATTGACTTACTTACTGAAAATATGCACCCACATTTGGACACTCTCATCTGAATTGCAGCATGCATTCAGAAACACGTGCATTGACATCATAGTATCTCTTTTCATGCACCCACATCCCTCCTGAGTCCCACAACAATTCAACTCAAAAACTGAGTTGAATTGCTGTGGGACTCAGGAGGGATGTGGGCAATATTAATTACAAATAAAGGGTGCATTGTCTGGCTTTGATTTAGTCTGTCTAAGCTTTTCTCAAATTGATATTTTGCTTTGAGCTTTTTTCTCACTGTTTCTAGTTTTGAGCATTTTTTTGCCTGAAACATCTGCATTCCGGATTGCCAATCTCTGTACAGTCCACTTCTTTGTATTTAGAAACACTTGGAAGCAGCTGGACCCTGTGTATTCAAAGCAAGTGATTACATCAGAAAGAATGAAAAGATCTAGCATTGTTTATTAGGAAATAAAAAAGAAAGTACCTTTGTTACAAATAAATATTCAGTTGCATAAAGTATTTTTTGTGAACATCCTACACAGACTGTAGTCTGCTTCAGACCAAAGGAAGTTACTCAGTGTCACTGAACATTTGTCTGGGGTAGATGAATTTATACGGACATTTTGCAATTTTCCCACATTAACCAACATAGCACTGAATATGATCCAAACAAAAACATTTATCAGAACCAAATCTCAATAGGATTGTCAGCTTCTCTGACTTGGTAGGGAAAGACTTCTTGATAAGTTCTCTGTTTCTGTCTTACTGAACATCTGGGACCCAGAGAAGTGCTGGGTCCCATTATGTATTTTGGACACAATAGAGAACAGGCTTTAAAACAGTCACAGTGGGAAATCGCTTGCTCCAGGTGCAGTTGGCAATTCTTCAGTACTTCTATGTGAAGATCTGAAATTCTGATGGAAGCTTTAAAAAAACCCTCGTCAAAGATTCTTTCACTATTTTAGCTATTTTTTTTGCATTTTATTCAGAATATTCACAATTTATTATGACTACAGTACACATTTTCACTTCCCATACCAGATTTTTCTGAGTGATTCATGATTCTGAACACACTCACATCCAGAACATTTTATTTCTAAAGTACTGGAATAAGATCTGAAGTTAAGTTACATTGAAAAGTTACATCGACAAACATGTTGATTGACAAAATCCACTTCTTATCTGGCACACAAAGAATTATTGCTTATCTTAAATTTTTGTAGGTTACTAAATTGTTCTTATTTGTGTGTCCAGCAAAGGACAAGATTTTGATAAAATATTCAACTCTACACTTTCTCACCTTGAAATGGGAGAATCCTCTTTGATAAAAAGGTTTCAAGTCTAATCAGGGCTGATTAATTATACAGATAGGCACAAAGCTTGCTAACCTAATTGATGGCTTTATCTGTGTTTTGCGCTGTACAAGAGGGATAGTATTGTTTCTCCTGAGTACCCAGGAAGATTTACCCCTTTGAAGGTTAATCATGCACGAGTTAAGCAGCTGGCAGGGGGATAGAAGTCCATTTAATTACATTTAAGGTTAAAGTGCTTCTGTCACAAATCTTCAATGATGAATAAGAAACATAAACTAACTTTATTATGTTACATCACATCACATGCATCTATTGTTTATGTTAATTGTTTTACTCTAATGTAATTTCTCTTTTTATTTCCTTCATACAGTTTGTAACTTTGTATGCCTGTGTTGAGCTGTGGCTATGAGAGGTTCTTTATGAATAAACTTTACTGACTGACTGTTGCTCTAAAGTTTGGTTTCAACATATTTATTGTTTTTGTGAAGTTGTAGTCATGTCTCAAGGTATTTTCGTTTCTTGGTTAATGCTAAAACATGTTAGTAGGCTGTGTGTGTGATGGAAAAATTACAATAAGGTCACATCTGCTAGTCATATTATATGAAATGCTTGTGAACTCTCACCAAAAGAACTATTTGGGTTACATGTAGAAGGTTGGAAGTTGTTTTCTACAGCTGCATCAGAACCAGACTTTTAATGTTGGCGAGCTATGCATCTGCCTGCTTCATTACTGATTGTCCTACAAGCTCGCTATATTGTGCACAATATATGAATAAACCTGATTGAGTGATTCTACCTGAACAGTGCTTGGAAATAGTATTTTTTTCCACGACATGTGTTAAACTGTTTAAAGTGATAGTCAATTAAATGTTACTGACAAAAATAGCAAGTTAAACTCTCTTGAAGATTTTATCATGTTCGCTTCCAAAAAAAAAAATAGAAAAATTTAACAAATCAATTTCTGGACATAAATGTAAAATCTACACAAGTACACTTTATAAACAAGGAGATATTCTAAACACTGAACAGCACCACAACTATAGCCTGCTTTAAAGAAAAAAAAACCCATTTAACTACCTTAAATGTATATAAAGGTAAATGACCTGCACTTGTATGGCGCTTTTATCAAGCATTTCTGAGAGTTTTAATGTTTTTTTTTTTTTTTTTTTTTGCCTTTTCGTTGCCTCCTGTTCTTCAGTGCTTCTTTCTTTTGCAAGTGCAATCTGTGGTGTCTTCTGAAGCTTTGGGATGCAGAGACTCTTGTGCTTTCAATGTGTCTAGAACTATGATTTATTAATACTCTTCCTAGTCTACCCAGTACTAAAAATACTTTGGAGGCACAGCACCTCATGCACAATGTAACTGGGCAAGTAGTGCACAGACGCTTGAGGTGGGATTTGTCAGCTCAGCATCTTCCTCTGTAACAACATGCACACCCTGGGATGATCCAGGGATTCAGGTTACTTCAGCAGTCACTATTGCATGTCACTAAAGTGGCCAGGTTCTCTCATGTAGCGACTCAGTAAGCAGACCTGATTGAGACTGAGACCCTTGGATGTGAGAGACAGCTAAAGTTGAAATTAAGATTTCACTTTATGTTTAAGTTTTAGTTTTGTGCAGATGTTTTTAAGTCTGTATCTTGGTCTCTTTTTGTCTCCAGTATGAATACTTCAATGCTGTGCTGATCAATGAGGATGTAGAGCTGGGAGGAAAGTTTGTCCTGCAGCCCAACGATCATTTTAACAACCGATCAGTCAACCTGAGCCTCAGTGTGGTCCAGGTGCCCACCAATATGTACAATAAAGGTATGTTCACAATCCACAATATACAGAACATTTATATACACAGTCTACATGAAGAAATTGTTTTACATGGATTCATAATGATGGTGCAAATTGTTTGACACAAGAAAAAAAATCAATGCTATTAAAAACAGTGAAAGATGTTACCTGGTCCTGGGGTGTTTTCACACCTGGTAGTCCAATAGACTCAGTTCGAATGGGGACCAAAAGTGCAGCGTTTATTACATTTTCAGCCCACTACTTATTTGAAAAACTTATTTACCCCCTCTAATCTAGTGGTGCCGCATCAAAAACTTCTGAAGGAAGCAACACAAAAACCTCTGCACCAGACACAGAGGATAGCTTCCTACTAAAATGTAGTGCACTCAGATTTTAGCAGTTGTAAATGGTCCAGCAAACTCATCATTTATGATTGAAAACATTTGCCAGACATCTAAATTTATCTTCTCTTTGTGTTCAACGTTTTACTTGTAAGATAAAATGCCTTTATGAAAACTTTTGATTGTGAAGTATCATACATTTCTTCTGTTTTTTGCCTGCAGCAAGGAGCCTACCTTCTAATTAATATACAAAAAACTCAGTGGTAACTACTTACAGACATCCATTCCCTCATCGCACTGAAATATGTCCTTAGGTAATGTGGCTTGGAGCTAGAAAATTAACACTGTGGTAATGACAAAGTCAGAATTTTTGCTTCATGTGAAATGGTTTAAGAATAACTAAAAATTCAGCTTGTGTTGCTGGACAACAATGTATGCCTTTATCAGTAGGTGGATATGACTTCATTATTTGTAACTTTTTGGTTCATTACTGCCACACATTGACCTATTTAGCTGTTAATAATTAGACTTCTTCTGATTTACCATCAGCTCAAATCCAACAAGAGAATTCGAGGCCTTGTACAAGGCTCTGTGGACAAAGTGAATGTCAAGTTGACTTAGCTGAGCTACGAGGGGCAACAAAAGTACATACAGATAGAGAGCAAGGAGGAGGGGGGGAGGGAGCGAACAGGGAGAACGTAATTGAAAAAGAAAGTAGGTTAAGTCAGACTGATGGAAGGTCTAAGCAAGAGATTAATTGCCCCCTGTAAAAAGAGGAGAAAAAGCAAGTCAGAGTGACAGGAAAAAACTTAGAAACTAAATAAATGAGAGTGCATGGAAAGTGAGGCTGATAGAACAGGAACAGTAATCGTGATGTGATTTAAAGGCAAATGATTTGACTCTCAAACCCATATTCCTTACACGCTTTAGCAGTGGTGTAAGACTTCAGACCTCTTTGGCTCTAAAGTCTTAAATTTCTGTTCAAATAAAGTAGACAGGGTTTTCTTTTGGAAATCATTTGCATTTGAAACGCATTATGAAGGATCTGCACAAATTTTACCATAAAAATACTAATATTGAGTATTTTCGGTGACATGAATTTGTTCATTTGACATTCTAGTTTTTCTTTTATATTACTTTCACAAGTCTAAAAACACAACATAGATGGTAGTCAATTAGAGCCCTTTCAAGCGCTCAATTGGACGGCTTTCTGATGTTAATTTTGTGCAGACTAATGTGAAAAGCTGTCAAGCACCTGGCTGAGCTCCTTTAATGTTGGAGTTCTCCCAAGTGAATGAGAGAGGAGGTTCTGGTATTTGTGCTTATGACTCAAACAAAAGTTTACATTTAGTTTCTGGCAAACAATTGTAACAATTGTATGGGAAATGGTAATACCAGTTAGAAGTTATTTATGTTTGCTTTGTTTTCAGCTGCCACTGTTTCTCACCATTATTCTGCCTGTTATTTGGAAAACTGACCATAGAACCATAGAATAATGTTTAAATCCCAAAAATGTATCTGTAACAAAGACTGAAAAGGAGAAAGGAAGGATGATAGATCTGTTTAAAAGTCATATATATATATATATATATATATATATATAGTGATATGTGACATTTCACAACAGGCCAATACATTTTCTAATATGTTAGAATCCTTGTTCTTGTCACTTTTAAGTTCAATAATCCCGATTTCAGACGCCACTTATTAAATTTCCTTCCTATTTTCCCTGAGGTAACCTAATTTACACAAAAGGAAAATTCAGATTTCTTTTCATTAGGCACAATATGTTGTTCTGTTTAATCTTAGCTTTTCATCTTGGACCATGAATGCTTGCACACACAGAAAAATGGCTGTCTGTCAAAGTTAAAGCTCTATTAAATGAAACCTTGTTGGCAAGTAGCACCATGTTTGCTTCCTCATTATGATGATTTTAGATTGTAATAGACACTTGAAATTCACCAGAAGTGACTGCATTGTTGTGTAAATACATTCTGGATCTTTTCCAGTCCCATCTCCTCTCCATTTCATGGAGGTGAATGGGTGTTGACTATCAACAAAGGGCTTTAGTGTGTTATAGCTTCCAGAAGAATAATTCAGTCATTGCTTATTGGCATGACTGTTGACAGCAGAACAATGTTGCCAGCAATGGAGATGATGTGAAATCTGTTATCTACTTCTCTTTCACTCCATCCATTAGGTTCTTGTCTGTCTGTCATTTTCTACCCATCTCTTTGAATGCATTCTTGATTTTCTTTTTTTTTTTTCTTGCTCTCTCTAGCAGGTATTGTGTTTCTGTCTCACTGTATGATTTTGTGTCTGGCTCTTTGTCATTATTATTATTTTTTTTGCTTCCATCCTTCCCATTCTGCTCCTGAACGAAGCCGAAAGCAGCTGTAAAAAGCTTGGCTGACTGGTTCATAACTAGCAAAGTCTTGAAAACTCTCAGCTTGAAAATTAAAAACAAGAATTCATAATTGAATGTGCTGAGCCATATTGTACTTCACCAGTTTCTGTAGTTTTATGTCCAAAAATGATTGCACAGGCTATTTTCTTACAGGTTTAATGTGTACACATGGGATACTTTGCAGATACTCGTCTTCTAATAGAGAATAATCATTTACCTGTTTGTGTTGCAGAAGAACAAAGTTAAACACTGCACTTGTGGGATTTTAAGAAGAAAGATTTTAAGAACTCTCACTTATTCAAATCTATTTTATTATGCATATTCTGTTTTTCACAAAATAGAGTATTTAATTAATGTATAACTTTAAACTTAAATCTGCCAGACCATAGCAGATAATTTAGAGCTTATCGGTAGCTGCATATGCATATATCTAAATTACTGTTAAATGAACAGAAGCATAGTAGCTTTATTAAGTAGCTTTCAAAAGGTCACTACTAAAGTCAGCTTTCAAATCAGTAATTAACACCCAAATCACTATTGTTCATCTGTCTACATATTCATGTATATGTAGAAAGACAAACCTTATGTAAAATGACACATAGATGGGCCAGGTTGCCACAAATTTCTCTAGACAGGTAAAACTTTTAGTTTTGCTTGAGTAATGCTATTATAAAGAATTACTAATATTTGTGTAAAAAGTTTCGCTACTCTACTCACCATGTGTAACTTTGATGCATGAAGACCCAACATGTCTTATCAAAATTGCACCAGAAACAGACACACACTTATGGTTCATTTTAATGTGAGACTTCTTGTTTGTACACCAGTTTTATTATTTTGATGTTATTTTTTTGTCAGCTGACCCTTTTGCTGCTGAGCCATTTAGAGGTCAGTTGTACAAAAAACATTGTATAGTGTCACTAGAAATACCTCGTTGTAACGTACATAAATTACCTGTAAGTATTTTAATATCACCAAGACAAGGCACAGTTAGTTCACCTGGAGCAGCAAGCTAATAGTTTTCATGCAGTTTCTCTAAAACTTTGGGCAGGATGCAGATGTGTAGACTGGTTTTATGTGATTTTTATAAGATTATATGAGCAGATAAAACCAATTGTCATCTCCAACCTTTCAAAAAGTAACCTCATTTTCGGTGATCTCTCTATTTTCTCACTGTGTTTTTTCATAGACTCTGCAATTGTCAACGGTGTGTACTGGTCGGAGGCCCTGAACAAGGTGTTTGTGGATAACTTTGAAAGGGATCCCTCGCTTATATGGCAATACTTTGGCAGTGCTAAGGGCTTTTTCAGACAATATCCTGGTAAGTGTGCTGTTTTTTTTTTTGTTTTTTTTTGAAAGAGGAGATGTAAGTAAGTAAGTAAGTAAACTTTATTTCTATAGCGCTTTTCACAGACCTGGGTCACAAAGTGCTGCACAAAATATATAAAATAAATCAAAAAGGAAACATACAAAGACAGTAAAACTTTGAGATGCATCAAACTGGAACGAAAAAGCTAGGGGAGTTTACATAAATTAGTTTGTGGTTGAATGGGATGGTGGGACAGTGAAAAAAACTCAGGTGTAATAAATAGAAATCAAAGATACATATTAAATAATATGATGCAAATTATTTCAATAAATACAATAGAAAATCTGAGGTCTTGAAATGATTTCCTTCCGTGTTACATTTCTCTCTGGATACCATGTAACTAAAAAAAAAAAAGCATAGAAGAAAATGACTAATTTTGGTGTTTTTGAATCCACCGACCTTGTCTTGAATTTTAAATAAAAATGCTTTGCACCTATTGAAAAAATAATCCTAATGGAAACAGCTTGAAGTGTTTAGTGCTTTGCAATGCTGGTGACGATAAACAATTTTTATTTATATTTCTGAAACTTTACATAATAAAATATGCTATTACCGTATTTTCCGGACTATAAGTCACTGTTTTTTTCATAGTTTGGCCGGGGGTGCGACTTATCCTCCGGAGCGACTTATGTGTGGAAATTAACACATTATTATATCATATCACATGTTATTTTCACACTAAACCGCAGGAGGGCGCTCTAGGCCTGTGTTCTTCTACTTTCGGAGAGGTAGAAGAAGTTAGCCAAGCTGTTTAAAAACGACACAGGATGAAGATTTCATTGCGTTTAGTGATTTGGAATGACACGGATGGTTTGGTTAACTTGTTAGTATGTTATTTATGCTATAGTTATCTGCATAACTCTTAATATGTTATGTTAACATACCAGGCAGGTTCTCAGTTTGTTGTTTGTCATGTAACGTTAGCATACCGTACTAGCCTGTTGTTGCCTCTATTCTATTTGTATTGACTTTCAAGATGACATGTCTGTTCTTGGTGTTGGATTTTATCAAATAAATTTCCCCCAAAAATGCGACTTACACTCCGGTGCAACTTATATATGGATTTTTCTTCTTTATTATGCATTTTATGGCTGGTGCGACTAATACTCCGGAGCGACTTATAGTCCGGAAAATACGGTAGTTTTCAATCTGGAGGACAAAAAAAAGAATGCTGGAAGAAGTAGTTTTACAAACACCATCATGAATGTTTAAAAAAACTACAAAAGGGTTAGATAAAAGTATTTATGGCACAAACTAATGCAGCTGATTTGTTTTGTTTTTTAATATACAATGCTTTTACAGGAATCAAATGGAAGCCTGACGACCACGGAGTTATAGCTTTTGACTGTCGTAATCGAAAGTGGTACATCCAGGCAGCCACCTCTCCAAAGGATGTGGTGATCTTGGTGGATGTCAGCGGCAGCATGAAAGGCCTGAGACTTACCATTGCCAGGCAGACGGTTTCCTCCATTCTAGACACTCTTGGAGATGATGACTTTTTTAATATCATTGCTGTAAGTCTAGACTCAAGACCAATATTTTTCTTTTAAATCCAGTAAGTGTCCTACTAACTATGGCAGCTATGACCCAGCCCATCCATTTTCTGTATTCCCTAACTTATTTTAAGGATCACAGTTAAAGTAAGGGACTATGTGTCTTTCCATAAAGACAAACAATACTGCACACAAATACTCACATCAAAGGTCAGTTAGGAGTTTCCAAGCACCCCATTCATGTTGGATTAATACCAGGAGAAAAGCCATGCAGGCATGAGAATACCCAAACTCTACCCAAATTGGAGATGTGAAGCAACAGATTCATCATATCTGTTGCTTGACTACTGTTAGTAGTCTAGAAATCTAGACTACTAACATTAAAGCTACTCATGAACAATTTCAAACATATGTCTTAAAACTGAGGTAGGTCATTTTTAGAAAAAAAAAATATTTTTTTACATATTTGTTGAAACTGTCATTATGACACAACAGTATGGTATCAGACAGATAATCTGTGAAAAAATATCAAGCTTTTCTGCCTCCTCCCAGTGCAACCTAGAAACAACTAATCAGAGCATGGAGGTGAATCTTATCGCTGTCAATCACAATCTTGTGTGGCGCTGCTCATCTCCCTGCCCTTCGCCTCCCTTGCTCTATGCTACGACACCACTTCTCCCTGTCAAAACGACCTTGTCGTGAATGCTCAAGCTAGTTAGCGTAGCCACTGAATACAGCAAATAAACATTTTTTTTGCAATTGTAAGTTGCTTCTCTGCTATTGGCACATGTAGTAGCGTGTACATTTGGTTGAGTGACAGAGTTAAGACCCTCCTCCTGGCTCTGATTGATTATTTCTGGTTCAGGAGCAGTGCATTTCTTCAGACTGCAATTATAGCTCAGGATGGAGACTAATGTTTTCATCAATTATCTGTCTCATAGCATAATGTTACTATGAGGTTTAACAAATATGTAAAAAACATATTCTTTATAGAAGTTACATATGGCAACTTTAACTTTAAAAACTATTTTAGAGTACACATTCATCCCCATGAGCTATAGTTCTCATAAGTTTGGGTCAGGTCGGCTTCTAGTCCCCAAAAAATAACATTTTTACTCAGTTAGCAAATGACAAGCTTGCACACACGCACATTAAGACACACCCATATTTATCTATTCTTTTTCATTCTAGAAACATGCTTTATAAATGAGCTTTCTTTCCTGTCATGCTCATAATTAATTAATTGTCATTTCAATAAAGATTTGAAATGCAAAAGAGACAGACTTAGTTGTTCCCTGCCTTCGAGATCTTAGCTAATCTTATCATTTAGTCAGGCTGATGCAGTTCTGCTGTACACACACATTTGATGTTTGGGTTTTGGCTAAAGAGAATCATAAGCAGTCAGATTTTTGTAATATCTCCACCTATAAAAGAAAGAATGGTACGAAAATGTATTTGTGTCATAAAGATTACATTCAGATTTTTTTTTCTACTGAAACTTCCATTGGAAATGGTAAAATCCAAATATAGATATAATAAAGTCACTGTTCTTTACCTGCATATGGTGAACACATGTTTCAGTGACACTTAACATTCTTATTATGATCATTATGAAATTATTCTGTTGGAAAAAATAGACAATTTGAAAAGGATGAGTAAAAATAATCTCTTAATTTGAATGATGAGTTTGTCATTCACAAAGTCATTTTTTTGAGTGCATCTCATCATGGTATTATTTTCACTTCAGTATTGAACATAATAGAACAAATTATATACACTCTTGAGAGAAAACAATCTTTTGCACTGGGAATATGTATTGCACTCTGCAATAAACACACACTCTCAGTCCAAAGCTTCTCACATGCATCACACACAGAAACAGATTAGAGTACAATTAGTGGCTTGGAGAAACACAATTCAATTGTCTTCCCAGGACTTTGTAGTTTAATTCATGGTGATGCATTAAGGGGTATTATCACCAAATAGCAGGCACTGGTTGGTGTGTGTGTTGTGCAATGCATTCATTTGTTCTTGTAATAGAGATGTGTGAAGTTTCTTGTGTCTTCATAATCCACATTTTTAAAATTCAAGTAGTTTTAATTTTTTAATGACTCACTTTCATAAATTCCTTTTGTATTTCTCTAGTACAATGAGGAACTGCATTATGTGGAGCCATGTCTCAACGGAACCCTGGTTCAAGCAGATGTCACCAACAAAGATGTGAGCAATTATAGCAGTTCAACTTAAAGTTGTTCATTGATTAGAATTGCAGATGCCAAGCTAAGGCGATGTAAAATAAAATTTGGGGCATTGAATTTTATGTTGGAGAAAGTACTAAATCAATCTAACAATTGCTATTTAAATGTAAAATTGTTTATACTGTCACTATGAAGACAGGAACGCTGGAATAAAGTACTTAAATATTTCCTCATTTCACCTTCCTGTCTTTCTGCTATGCAGAACTCTGCTCATACAGATATAGGAAGTTGATTTACTAAAAAAAGACACTAATCTCAGAAGTACAGTTGCTCTTCATTTTCCAGTTTGACAGATGTAGCTCAAAAGTTTGTGTGAATGCCGTCAGAATGCATAAACACATTAAAAGACGTCTTAATTTGCTTCTATTCAACTCAATTCAATATAGTTCAATTCAAATACTTCGGTACTGTTTACCACAAAGGCTAATTAAATGTTGATGCAACAAATAAAATGTTGTAATGTTTTAATACAGGGTCAGTATACAATAACGCTTACTTTTGATGAGTAATTAAAGTCATGCATAAGATCATCTGTGCTACACTCTCTAGCTCAATTAGCACATACATTAGCACTTAAATAATGTTTTGCATAAATCCAGTGTTATAGAAAACTTGGAGAAATTCTGATAAATGCAGTATATATAGAAGTAACAATGTATTTATAGTATGAGATAAAGAGTTCTGATTGGACATTTAAGATACATTCATAAGGATCTTGCAATGTTCAAAATGAATGAAATCTTTTGAACATTTAATTTCCATTCACTGTGTTCTGCATTAATCCAGCACATTTACCTGTGACTGCATGCAATGATTTCAAAGCTGCACTTGCAAGTGGTAAAAATGCTCTCTGCTTGAATTTTGTTGAGGTTGTTAGATTCTGTTTACCTTATTGTGACTATACACTTATGAATATGGATTAGAACTGTGTGTTCCATGCAGTAGCTTAATGTAGATGAGTCAGCCTGTCTAAAAGAAGAAAGCAGTGTGCAGCAGTGGACAGGCTGCTAAAGTAATGTCTTTTACTTTAGCAAACGCCTGAAAGCGGATATCCCAATAGGGGCTGCAAAAGTACTCATGTCTTTATGAAACATGTGGTTTATTAAAGCCACATTTTAATGTGGTAAAATACTTCAAGACATCAAGTTTTTATGTGACAAAAATCTAGATGAATTTTTATTCACCAAAGTCCTCGAGCCTTGGAAATGGCAATAGATATTTGTGTCTGTTGCTCATCTGTCCTTAAAGTTCTTTAGATCAGGAGTTGCTTTTAAGATCTTTTAGCTTACTTCATGTTGTCAGACAGGTTCTCTTTGTGATTTCTTGGTTGTACATGTTTAACATTGTATTAAATCAGAACATTCTTAAATGAAATAAATTATAACTTAGTAATGAATGGAATTTGTATATCGAGATACATGTATATATTTGATTCTCAATCCTGATGTGTCCCAAAGCTCATGCTCATTTAAAATTTTTCCTCTGAAGTGCATGAATTTAGGTCTTGCCAATAGTTTCCCTTAGGGGCAAATTTGCCTTGATTCTGAACTTCACTAAATTAAACTTAGCTCTGGTTTATTTTAGCTAAAAAAAGACAGATAAATTATTGCTAGAGTATTCACATTCCTAAAATGGGGTTTCTCCCCAAGGCAATTATACAAAGGCATTGCTGGACTTTAAAGAGAAAAAATTAGTAGAGATTTACTACTTTTAGACTGAATACTTAACATGGTTAATACTGAAAATGGAACATTCTGTTTTGATTTAGCTTTATTTGTCTATTCATCCACAGAGTCCTGGTTAGGTCAATGGCTAAAATGTGTCCTCCACACAAATTCATATAAAAGGGTTTTACCAAAAAAAGCTATGCCTAAATAAAACAAATAAAGTAATACAATTTAAAATAAGATCAAATATAAAAGATGGTGAAAAAGAGGATTATACTTAATGAATCAAACAAAATTCTCTGCAAGTAAAAACAGTGATGTAATATCATACGATGTTAAACTCTTGATTTGACTTGGTATTGAATCACTGTTCACGCCTGCTAATTGGATTTAAAACACACTGAAATTTTCATATCTCTATACTTAGCTGCTCTTTTTTGTTAACAGAAAGCTCTTTTTCTGCCTTTGAATGCATTTATCAGAAGTACATCGATCTCCAAGTTGAGATGAGTAATGTGCCATAAAATCAAAACCAAATGCCTTGGCAAGCTGCATTTGAAGATAATTTGTTTGTTCACATGGATATTCTTACAGCTAGATGGCTCTAACTGCTATGCTCACTTTAAAGAATTAAAAGTGCCTACTCTCTGAAAAATGTGATGTCCAGCTCTCATTTCAGGTCACTGTAGTGTTGCAAAAAAGCTCTGGCATATTTAGTATTGCACTCACACTTGAATCCCTCTCAAACATGTTCACATTTTCTGTCTGCCACTTAAATACTCTGCTGGATTTAAGCATGGCCTGCTGTGTTCTGAAAAATCACTTCGATCTTTACGCACAGGCAGCCACAGGTGCATGCACGGGCAATAGGGAAAGCTTGCTATGCTCCAGGGAATGGTCTTTTGTTGGAACCGATTAACCTTTTGTCAGCATCCATGGAAAGGTTGTCTTTTCGCAAAATGAGAATGTTAGAAGAGACGCAAATTTTTTATTTTTTTTTGTGTGTACCTGTGTACTTATGGTTGGTATGTGTTTGTATGTGCAACTGCACAGTTTTTCCCTACTGAGAATACTCTTGATATGTTCCTACACATGTTGCTGACCCCTGCTGAGTGTTAAAACACATTCCTCTGTCCATCATTGAAGAAACAAATACCTGAAAAATTGTTTCAAAAAGTGAAATAAAAGGAAAAGAAGTTAAGGAAACAGGTTTTGAGGATCATGACACTGATAAGGCATAAGAGGTCTGAGGTGTTCATGCACTATACTACTATATGTATAAAAAAACAGGGTAGGCAAGAATAAGCTTTGCTTCGGCCTATTCCTTTTTTTGTAAACTGTGGGTTTATTTATTGTTCTTTTATTGTTTTCTGTGTTTGATGTGGACAATTTACCAAAATTAAGTAATTGATTGATTGATTGATTGATTGATTGACTATAAGACCTGACAATCAGATGTAACTTGTTTTTTCCAACACGACCTGGACGTGTACAGGTCGTGTAATCACGTCTGTGGATGGAAATGGGTTTACACTGTCACAGGGAAATATTGATGACATATATACTGTGCTTCACAAAAATGTATACTTACACCATTAACTTTTTCACAAAAATGTACATTTTTCTCTGAGTTCCTTCTTCAACATTGCTTTGGCATGTCTTGCAGGAAAGTGCAATCTGGACTTCTAATAGTTTTCTTTCAGTGTTGGCCTTTTTTCCAGCCACTCCACTTTATAAAGATTGGATTTGTAGAGTGCACAATTGTAATCGTAACAGTCGTTGTCAAATTCTCCGACCTCTCTGCAGCTCTTTCAAAGTTACCTTGAATAATGTTGTCTTTGTCTGATCTGTAAGCTTCAGTGGTTCAGTCAGGTCTAGTTATATTCTTCTCACTTTCCTTTGATTTATTAAACAGTGCTTTTTCAGATGTTAAAAACTACTTTAAACTTTGCACAACTATACCTGTGACCTTCTGCTTTATACGTTTGCCTTTACAGATTTGTTAGAAAACATTAATGAACATGTAGCATCATGTGAGGATCCTCCTCATTCAATCTGATATTGCAATATAAATGCAGACAGCCCTTTTCAGAATTTTCAGTTAAAATAAATTTTGGAAACTACAATTTCTATTTCACTGCACAGTTATTTGCTTATTTGTGTTTGTCTATTTCACCAACTTCTAATAAAATACAGGGTATTTCTGTTTGTGATGTGACAAAATGCAGAGAATCTTCAATGCATTATAGTTGCATCTAATTAAAAATAGGTTAAACAATATGGTTCCAGATGTGAATTTCCTTACATGGCCACTGCAGAGCAGTTCTTTTAGTTGCTAAAAATACCCACTGGGTGTTCAGTGAAGATTATGGAACCTGGTCATTAAAGGGCAGTTATCTCAGTCAGTACATGAAAAAGCATTTCTAAATAATGTGGTCGTTGAGCCTCATAATTTGGCCCAGAGCTTTTTTTAAGAGTCCATTAGTCTGTTTGTGTTGTCTCTCTCCACACACAAATAACAGTTTATATAAATTGTGTAAAATAACGAGCTATGTTAAGAAAAGATTAAATCAGTCTGTTCTTGATAATTTCCTTAAGTTATGATTACCTCCGACTTGTTTTCTGTATAAAAAATCTAAGAGCCATAAGTCTAGCATCTTCTGTAATTTGTAGTTCAGTTATTTATTTGTCAGCATGACCTGAAATCCTGCCTCACCAAACTTTATGTTTGCAGCATTTCCGGGAGCACCTTGATAAGCTGTTTGCTCAGGGCATTGGTATGTTGGACATAGCTCTGACGGAGGCGTTCAATCTTCTCAGTGATGTAAGTGACTCACAGAGGAACGTTATTTACGCCCACACACAGACATACACTCACCTGAACAACGGTTTTATGCTAACATTTAATTAAGACTGTAATTAATAGCTCAGTTTGTAGAATCACTACAAAAAAATCAGAGTAAACAAGGTACTTGAGGACTCAGGTTGTTGTCATTAGGAACCATCAATTAATCAAATTTACATGCAAACAAGTAGACACACATGCAGTTATTAACTTGATCTGTATAATCATATCTGACAAGCAATGATCTGTTTAAATATCCTGCTATACCAACAACAGCTTGAAGTGTGTTTCACTGCATGCAATGTTGCATTTGTAAAACATTTTCATTCTTAATATCCTCATGTCCATAGTATTATGTATATTATGTTCTGTTTGCTTCATTGTTGCAACTGAAATACATTCTATCCAAAAGGCAGGAAGTTGGTAACATGGCCTTTTGGTGATTAAATGTTCAGATTTAAACTGATAATGAACAGTCCCGTGAAAAGGAATGTTTTGTTTTTTATACCAAGGCCATAACAAAATCTGTGAAACAGAACCTGTCTGAAAAGATACAGTAAGCCGCAAGATCTCAAGAACCAGCACCACCCATCATAAGGGTGGTGGCGTTGTAAAGGACTGGGGCCGATTTGCTGCCTATTTACTTTTTCAAGTCCTGGACTACTTGTTTGTTTTCTTAAGATACAAAACTTAAGCGTCATTTTCTCTCTGATTCCAGTTTAATAAGACTGGAAGGGGCAGTGAGTGCAGCCAGGCCATTATGCTGGTGACAGATGGAGCAGTCGACACATACGATGCCATCTTTGAGAAGTATAACTGGCCAGAGAGGAAGGTAAAGAAACTCCATATTTTCTTATGGGAAATTAACCTTTATTCACAGATTAAACTGTTGTAAATGTCTTTGACCTATACAATCAAAAAAAAAAGTTTTGCATAAGTTTTGTGGGGATTACAAGGAGAACTGTTTTTCATTTGTTTCTTTCATCTTGGCATTCCTGAAAGTCTTTTTCCAAAAGATACTTTGGTACTGTAGGTGTGCCTTTTAGACTTCAGGCTTGCTATTGTGTTCCTGTTGCTGAAAAACAGCTTCTATTTGGCCGCTGTGCCAAAAAGCCTTCATTAGTGAAGTTCTGCTGTGGTCATTCCCGTACTGAAAGTTCCTGCAGTTTCCACTCTGGATCACTGCAACTCAGTCAAAATGAAGCACAGATTTTTGTTCAAATACATGCTACAATGGGTTTCTTCCTCTAACACTATTCTAAAGTACTATTTCCACATACTGGAGGCAACTTCTTACACATATGCTGACCACAAACCTCCCACTGGAAAATAATTATTTTTTTAACATCAAAGTTACGTTTAGCCCTCATCAAGCACACTTATTTTAGAATAAGCACGCAGTTCTAACCACACATTTCCAATTAAAATTAGAATAAAAAAAATTCTCCAAAACAAAATGGCTGTTTATTCCATTAAAACAGCCAGTACAAACAACTGCAAATTTAAGCATGGAGGTCGGAGCTTAAACCTGAAATAATTGAATGTTTTTGGTCAGAAACATAATTGTTGACATCTACAAATCATCCTAAAGTCAATTCAGTCATCTACTAAACTTAGTTTAGTAGATGACTCACACTTTTTCGGCATAATGTACATTACTCTGGTTAAAATAAAATGGTGTTTGGTTATAATGACCAGTGTTACATTTAGAGAATAATTGAAAATCTTCCGATATCGTTCTGTTTCTTAAGTAAGGGGGTGGTAGCATCATGTTGTGTTAGCATTGTGAATCAGGACAGCTTGGTGCGCTTTATAGAAAAGAAGACATCATCAGAATGTCTTCTTTATGGGAAATTACTGAAGCAACATCTTAACACATATGGCCATTGGGAAAAGAACATTTAGTGTGTTTTAATATATTTGTCACTAAATATCTGGTTTCAGTTGTATATATGTGTAATTTTTATTGCATCGCATTTTCAAAGAAATCAAATTTTTATTTCATATCATAGGAGAATGATAAAACTACACTGAAATAAAAACCTTTATCATGACCCTGTTCTCATATTTTTATTTTTTTTACATTGGTTTAAAATCAGTATATAAAAGGATGCAGTTAAACCTTTTGAAGTCAGAGCTAAGTCATACTAAACAAGCCTCAAGCAAAATTGTAACTCTCCAGCCTTTGGCATATCCTGACAAATATACTCATAATGACTGCTCTTCAATTTCAGCTCTTGTATAGTTTGCAAAAGAATCCAGAAGATCACTAGATATATGTAATGCATAGCCGTGCGTTCATTAATATTAATATCATTAATCTATTTTGGCAAATATAAACAGTATTGTTGTTGTGTCTATCTATCATAGTCTGTATGAAAGCTGCCTCCAGCTCCATCACCTCCCCCTCCCACCAAATCTTGCCTCGAGTCTCAAAAGCAGTGAGTGGAGAGGGGACAAGGCTGCTAGATGGTTCCATTTAGAAGAACCCCGCTGATAATAGAAGTCTTCAGTCTTTGTCACTCTCTCCAGTGTGTTTCGTTCACCCTCTTTTCCTCCACCACTGCTTTTTAATGTTTTTTTGTTTTTTTTCCTATCTGGTTTTACTGCCTCACCACTGTCTGAGATCACACTACTGCTTGACTTTAGAAATGCAAATCAGGTCCTGAATATATATTAGGAAATTACTGATTTATTCATGAATTATTTATTGCTGTGAAAAACATTGTTAGTGCCTAAAGTCTGAAAAAAAAAACCCCAACAACAACAAAGAAGCCTCAAGCCATAATTTTCTTTTTTTCAAAATGAAATGTGACAATGTTGAGATTTTAATTAACAAAAAAAAAAATAATAATAAAAATAATTAAAAATTCAGTAAAAATTATTTGAACACAGTTAGAAGTTAGGTTGAATAATAAATTTGTCAATGTTTTGAAGTATTCTAAAATACTTCAGAAAGATCATCTTAGAGTAGTTTTCTGGTATCCGCCTAATTCTGCCATGCTGTTTTTCTGAAGCGGCTCCTCAACCTGTTGCCAACATTAAGTTATGGAGGAAACATATTTACTTTGCTTGAATGTTGGATTTAAATTTGGTCATGATCCATATCTTGTGAACATAGTTGAGGTTTTGAGCATAGCGAGGCTGGTAAATTGAAAGCTTTGCATTGTGGCTCCAACCTTTTATGACGTTCAGACAGAAGCAGCTTTGCATTATTACAGATCAGGCAACAATCCATTCATACAGCTATCATTTCATCATACAATTACTTTTGCACAAAACACCAGGCAGTCTTCCTGGGTAAGAATATTTTGAAAAGTTACTTTTGATCATATCAAAAGAGCACCTTAAAGAACATGAGGAGCTGTCCAAATTGCTTAGAAAAGAATAGAATAGATTTTGAGTTTGCTTTCTGATATGAACTTAGATAAACATGTATTTAAATTCTTCCTTATTGTCATTTCTAGTTTCAAATCCAGTGACAGATGTGCATCGCAAACAGAAAATTAAGCCAAGTACACAAAACACGGAAAATTTTGGACGTTCTGTCTAGAGCTGAATAATGATCAAACCAAATGAGTGTTTTAAATTGGTGCTGTATGCTGTAGCAAAATGCCCTACACTTTAATTTTTGCTCAACCTATGAGTTTCCAAACCACTGCCTTGATTAGATGTGTCTGCTTCTGCACTGCTGATTTAAATTGCTGGCTGTGGGTGCCCATCATTAAGGTCTAAATAACTACCAAAGAATTACTGTTTGATAGCTAAACTCACACGCAATGAAATACGCTGCAGTTGGCAGAGTCATGTTGTCTATGGATGAAGTGAGGCAATGAAAAAGTCAGCCACTGAAACCAGAACAGCTGTGCCCCCAGAGACTTGCATCTGCGCCAATCTGATCTGGCAAAATTCTTCTCACACAGGCATGCACACACCAGGATCCATGGACACACCTGCCAGCTACACCTTCTGCTAGAGCTGTCTGTAAATCTGTTGGAAAATCTGTGTTTGGCTGTAGAGAGATTGGACTTCTCATAAGTCGGATCATAGATGTCAGACTTCACATTGAAGTCTTGCTTGTCAGGACTTACATCTGTTCTCAAATGCTACCTAAATACATGATGATAAAGATGAAACATTATTTAGATAAAAACTATAAATGAGAATTGTTAATCCTACGCATGTCCCTTTATTGTTCTAGTCCACAGGTGTCAAACTCCAGTCCTGGAGGGCCACTGCCCTGCAACTTTTAGATGTGCCTCTGCTGCACCACACCTGAATAAAATAATTAGGTCATTAGCAAGGCTCTTGAGAACGTATCTACACAAGAAAGAGGTAATTAAGCCATTTCATTCCAGTATTTTGTACCTGTGGTACATCTAAAAACTGCAGAACAGGGGCCCTTGAGGACTGGCATTTGACACCCTGCTCTAGTCTAATGAATTCTTTGACGTTGACTTGAGAGTGTTATCTTTTATAGAGTACTGTTCTGGCTTTTATCAAACTTTGATAATAATGAATAATAGTAGCAATTTGCTTTCTTTCTTTAGGTTCGAATATTCCCCTACCTGATTGGTCGGGAGTCAGCCTTTGCGGATAATTTAAAATGGATGGCGTGTGCTAACAAAGGTGGGATCTTTTAACCACTTTTTTCTCCTTGTGGTTAGTTTTTGCATGTTACTAAGGGAGAACTCATCTCTGTATTCAGTAGCATGGGCGAGTGTGTCAGTGCTCATCAGTATTAGCACTTACACATGACACCAGGCAGCTGGTTGCAGTTGCACCAACACATCATGTCAAGTTATTTCATCTTCCCCCAAGCTTAAAGTACAATCAAGAGAATACACTGTTTTCTATCAGTGTTGTGAGTGGTCACTTTTGTCTCAGTGCAAAGAACACTTTCCCCCAGGTTCTATATTGAGCCAGGAGGTGGTTGACTTAGACAGTCTGGCTCTGTTTCCTCAAGCGCACTAGATAAGACTATAGAGTCACAGGTCACATAAAAGATGTGCTTGTGTATTTAGCAGCATGTCTGCACTAAAGACCAGGGCAGCCACAGTGTTGTGTGGAAGCAATATCAGAGAGGCTTTCTAGTCAGCTTGAAGGTGTTAGTGGTGATGATGAGATGACTGTGTTTGAGTGTGTGTCATGCTGTATAAATGTGTGCGAGTGTCAGTTGATCATACATGCAGTGACAGTCAAATTGCCTACAGTCTGCAGTTTTCTGTGTTACAACAGATTTTACATCTGACATTTTACTTCTACTATATGATGAGTTTGATACACACTGTAAAGACTTCCACCAGTAAATACAAGCTTCTTAGCTCACCTCACCTGTGCTGTGAATGGAAATTCAATCAGAATATGTAATTGTTGCTTTTAAAAGGATAAAAGTGGATTTTTGCTAAGATTTTGTTGTGCTAGTGTGTTTTATTTTTCATTTCAATTAGCTGTGAAATAGGCAGAGAGGAAAGGGAAGACAAAAAGTTAGGGATCAAACCCCAGACAGCTGTGGGTTGTGCCCTAAACTGCCACCAAAGATGTATTGATAAGACTGGGGGGACGAAATTGCTTCAGTGCAAATAGTGAATGGTTTTCCATCAGTGAGTCTTGTCTTCTTGGTTCCCCACAGTTACTTCTCTGAATCAACTTTGATAAATAATGACCACTCAAATCAGGATTATTCTGCAGGTGCTGCAGTTTGTGGAGATGATCTGACTCTTTATTTAACCATCACAAATATTTTAGATCCTTTTGGGTGCCCAAAAGGATCTAAAAAAGGATCTAAAAAAGATGATTGTACTCTTTTGACATTTGATGTTTGATGACAAAATATTGACTTATTGCTGATCATACCAACCATCATCATATGCTGCAATGTAGAGGTCTATCCTTCCACATTCACTTTGCATGCAGTTGGTCATGAAGCTATGCCTAATCAATGGATATACATTACTCAAATGCATCATATGTAAACAATATTTGTCTATGTTTAAAAGCATATATTTGAGACTGTAATAAATATCTACTCTACACCAATAAAATTTGCTTCACTTTGCTGCTGTGTTTGATGCCCACTGGGTACAAGCACGTGTTCAGCTGTTTATATTGTATATGGGAGTTGTAGGAAATTTAAGTCTTGCTTGCATGTTAATAAATAATAATCATATATTGTTTCATGCTGAACAGATGATATTCATTTACATTTATTGTAATTGGCTGGCTGGGATACTAACAGTTGTGTAACTGGTGATTTTGTCCAAGACAAGAAAATCACAAGTCAGTTTTTTTTTTATGACAAAAATATACTCAAATCAAAGGTTGGATTTTTGTACCGTTTTCAGTGAGCGATTATTATACTGCATCAAAAGTTAAGTTCAAAGCATCAAAAGTTTTTTTTTTTTTCTTTTTTCTTTCTTTTTTTTTAAGATCTTGACCAGAAGTGCCAGTAAATTTTCCGTTACCACATAGAAGATAACATTTTGACAAGATAACAGACATGTTAATACATATGGGGAATTTCACTGAAAGATGGGATTCCCATGCCTCTCTTTTTTATATCTATAGTCATGTGTATATATCTGGAGTTAGAAGTTTATTTGTAACAGGAAATTATTTTTGTTTTTGCTTTCTGTGAAGCAGAAAATTGAAATGAAAAGCTTAGGTACACAATAGAGACACATAAAACACCAACAGATAAAATGATTCCTTTTAAAGTGCTAATTGTCTCTTGTTCATCACTTAAGATGCTAACCTATGATTGTTAAAATCAGATTCATAACATCAAACACACCAACTGAGAAATTATGTCAGACCTTTTTCTAGGTTTTCTTAAGACTGCCTGTTTTTTGTTTACAATCACAAATTGTCCAATGTGTGCTTAAGAATTAAGAGAAGTGGAAAAGTGCCAGGGCATCTTAAAGTGCATCGTAAAATGTTGTCTTTAAGAAATGGGAAAATAAAATCCAGCGAAGACCCAACCCTGGAACTGAGAGGCTATCATCTTTCCGTTCATAACATTTTTCATCCAAAACCTCTTTTGAAATCACTTTTTTGATGCTAAAATACAACCTTATTTATGTGCAGTGAACTGTTTTGTGAAGCTGACATAAAAAGCCTTGGTTATTAAAGTTAAAAGAATACATTCAAGCTGACCTTGAGAAAAAAAAAAAAAACTCTTCTCCACACTCCAAATATAGCTACCATGTTTGTACATATAATTTCTCATTCCATAAGTTTGGACATTATTGTTCTTGAGAAAAACATGTCAACATTACTTGAAACAGTTTTTGCTAAAGTAATGTTGCAATTTTTAGAACAATCCATACATGAGAGTTTTGACAGATATTAAAATTAAAGTGAATTAAACATTTTAAGGTGTTAAATTCATTCTAATTTAGTATTTCATATTAAGTTAGTCTAAAACAGTTTTACTGGAAATAGTCTGAAATTATGTTTCTTGTTTAAGTTGGCTACATTTACTCATAATTCAGCAGGTTGCTGCTAACTCCATCACATTTTACCGACTAAAAGGTTAAAATCAAGTTTACTGTTTCTTGCATTATTCTCAAAGTTCAGAACATTCATATTGATTCAGTCACGTACCACTTTTTTAAGTGACCTTTCATCGTACTTTTTTTAGTATAAGGTCATCCATTGTTTAGTTGTTTTTTCAAATTCTGATTCGTTTTTAACTCCCACTTCATCATATTCATGTATAAGGACACCTTGTGAGATTTGGCTTACACATACAGTATATGCCAAACCAAGGTTCTTTTAAAAACAATTTTTCTGCCCTCGCCGTTTCAGGCCAGCATATGTCTAGCATGTGTAACAGGTGTGCTGTGTCACTGAGACCAGAGCACATTCATTATTCTTTTGGCCAGCTCATCTCACTGGCCCCAGTTGCTCAGCCTGAAGGACGCCCTCAGCCTTCCAGAGGGAGCAGTCATTCTCAGGTCTCTCTTGTGATGAACGATGCATTGAAGCTGAGAGTCTGCTTTCAGTGTGATGCAAGCAAGTGTATGAATATGTTATGTTATTGTATTCTCTGGTAAGATAATCACTAAATTCATATGATCTGCTCTAGATCAGTTTTACAGTTACCAGATTGGTACAGTTGCTCGAGTTTCAGGGCTTTTTAAAAACAGATGTCCATTTTAATTCATCTTTAAATGTAACACAGGTACAAATTCAGAATTGGGTGTTAATTGGTAGTGTTAAAGAGTGTTGTTTGTTGCTTAGATTTTCTTTTTGTGTGTAAACCTTGCCTTCTTTACCTCATACTGTAAAGATTTTGTTAGGAAACAGTGACCCTAAAATCTATTTCTTTGAGCTGTGCTTTTCTGCTTGACTGCTTTGCACTGATGGAGGCCGTTTGCTCTTTTTCCGTTTGAGTGGAAACTTGTTGGACTCGCTCTTTTCTCTTTTTCATGTGTCGTTTCTTGTACTCCGTCTCACTGTTGTCCTGATTTACTTTCCAGCTTTCTTTCCTCCTGCCGAGATAACAGTATTCCCTCCTCCACATGTACATTAGTACCATAATGATGGCATTACCGCTCAAGGAAATGGCACCGCATTTGGGTTTTCTGAGAATAGCTTTTACATCACATTTGCATACCACTTAATCATCCACAAACCCATGCTGCTTTGCTCTGACTTGAACAGTCTTTTGCTATTTTTCATACATATATCCAGGTTGCCGTTTTCTCTACCAAGTAAATCTCTGCTGCCCTCTGTATTCAGCTTTGTTACAGAGACAAGTATGCAAGTATGATGTTAATCACTTGGAAAAGATTACTGCCACTGAATCTCATCTCTTACAACTTGAAACTACGTGGAGCACACATACAGACATCTGCTCTTGATCAGTTTTGGTTGTTTAACAGAGGTGAGGCACTGATTAATAAATTGAGTTTGAGACAAAAGTAGGTTTGAGATGTAAGTCAATAAAGCTTTATTATACATTTAAATTTTACCAGTTTCAGTTGTGTTGTAGTCACATATTTTCTGTGTTCATTCCAGTGGTTGCTTTCGATATTGACAGACATGTCTAACAAACAAAGCTCTCTAATTTACGCTCTTAAAATATTTGACTGGTTTATGCAGATATGCCATGACATGAAATAAAACGCTATTACACAGTAATGAAAAATGTTTTCAATGAAAGTGCAAAGTGCATCATAAACTACATATTTACATGTAGTGTGATAACAAAGTAATATTACATTATCTATGCCCCTACCAGATTTAGATTTAAATGTTCTTTTAGTTCAACCAAGAAATGCATTTCTAACATGAATACCTCAAGACAATGAATCAATGTAAACTACTTGACACTGCTGAAACATTTCAAAACATTTTTCTTCACTTTCACTCACAATTAGCATGTTGTTAAAACATTACTTTCAATATAAATCTGCCAAGAGTTTTGAGTACCAGGATTAGAAAAGATGTCAGTCATACATTGTAAATATTAAATCAAGACAGACTTCATAGTATTTCCTACCACTGATCAAAAGCTGGAAATTAGATATTACCTTCTAGATCTTAAATTTTAAAAAGTGTTATTTACATTTTTTTTTTTCTCTCTCAAAATTATGTCAATTTGATCTTATACCTTTATGGCATTCACTAGCTATCACACTGTTATGTTTTTTTTAACAGTATTTAAAAGTATTTTTGACATGTCTGAAAAAACATCCGCAGCACCTTTTTTGAAGATAATAACATATGGATAATACAGCAGCAGATTTGTGTGGGGTATGTATTAAATACAGGAATAAGTATATTTCTTTCTTTTGTTTTTCTGGTAGCATCCTTTGCTAGTTTTCAGTAACTCAGTCATAGTTTACAAAAGCAAACTGTTTTGGATGACTGGGAATTGATGTGTTTCCTTTCTCTGCAGGCTACTTCACTCAAATTTCTACGCTGGCCGATGTTCAAGAGAATGTGATGGAGTATCTCCATGTCCTGAGTCGTCCCAAAGTTATTGACCGGGAGCATGACACAGTGTGGACCGAGGCATACATTGACAGCACTGTGAGTGGATCCTTGTTTTCCCACTTTCACTTCATTTGTTGGAATGTAATACTTTGCTTTGGACTCAGAGAACATCAAAACTTTACATAACACACATTTTGTTTATGGTTATGTTCAAAAACAGCTTTAGCATTTGGAGAATAAATGAAATATAAAATTGAGATCAGAATGAATGTGAATTACACACATCAGCGAGCTGAAAATGTGTCTGTGAGTGTCAGTGTACCAGTGTGTGAAAGTGTCTGCTAGTATGTGCAACAGATGGATTCATTAAGAAAATGAGCCTCTTGTGGACATTTAGGAGCCTTGTAGCATGAGCAGAACATTGACCATAGCCAAAACTGCTTATGGCAGACAATTGGTTTTCATTACAAAAGGGCTTTAAAACTTGCATGATAGCTTAGATACCTTTGTCATGCTTTATCATTATGGGGTCTGTATTCATTGTTCAAATAAAAATCACACTGAAAAGAGAGTGATAATTTGCACACATAATTTGTGGCAAAAATAGACAAATAAAGACTATCATTTAACATTTTTGTTTTTTGAGCTTTGTTTTAATACAAAAAGGAACCATTCGCTTTAAGAAATTTTCCCCAAAGATTTCTTTTGATAGCAGAAAATTTACAATAATTTTCTATAATCTTCTGAAAGAATATCTAATTTCATAATCATAACACTTTTCTAGGAAATGTTTTTCTTTTTTTTTTTTTCATGTGTTTGAAACTGAAGAATGCTGGAATAAAACGGACAAAAACAAAGCACAAGGACAAAATACATAGAGTATGCAACAGAACAAGCTGTTAAAAACCGTGAGGGTCTTGCAATCAACAAGGAAAACATAGATATACAGAGGGCATTACTAATTAGTTTGACAAGAGAAAACAATGTATTAAATTTTAATATATAATGGAACATTAAAAGGTGTTTGTTTTATGGAATTCACAGGTTCTTCTATCCAAAGAGACATACAAACGAGGATGTAGCGATGTAGTTAATATCAAAGCTGACAATAAGCTACGTATAAGGAAGAACACAAGTCAGGTTCTGTCACAGGTGACAGTGTAGAAGTAGTGCGGGTATAGAGGTGTGTGCAGAAAGGTGCCTTCCTTAAGGTAGAAGCTGTACTCTAAAGAGACGGGTCTTCAAGGTTTTCCTGCACATAGACAAAAATATGCCTGTTCTTGCAGCACTTGATAGGTACCATTTTGGACAAAACATAACACGATTGAATTATCTTAAACGTGGTTCTGGATGTGCTGTGGTGGCGCAGGGGTTAAGCACAACCCACATATGCGGCTGTCGCAGGTTCAATTCCCGGCCTTGCGACCTTTGCCGCATGTCTTCCCCTTCTCTCATTACCCACTTTCCTGTCAATTAACTATCAATAAAACAAAAATTTTTTTTTGAAAAAAAACAAAGCAAAACAAAAAGACATGGTTCTGCATTCAAATAGAGCATTCACATAGATAGGGCCCTTTGGATTAAGCACTTTGTAGACTAACATAAGTGACTTGAATTTGATGCTGAATGTTAAGGGTATCCAGTGTAGCTCAATGAATAGAGGGATAATTTGTGCTCTTTTAGGCTTATTAAAGACACCCTTCTGTGTTCTGGACCATCTGCAGTGCTCTCTGGCTGGGGGACGAGTTTGGAGGCCTTGGCATTAGAAAATGCAGAGTACAGCATTGTGTTGTGCTTTTCTCAATGCAGCAGCACAAGTTTGTCTTGATTAGGGAAAGTTTGGATATTGACAGTTCTCTAAACTGTCTGCTATTAGCTGTCACTCTCTTGGAAAAAAATGAGGCAAAGGTTCTCCTGTCAGAACCTACTGTGTAGGTGGTGGAGGCGAAGGTTAAAATTGTGAGAATTCTTTCAATGTAGATATACTTTTTTTTTTACATCATTTGCAGGGAACGGTGATGGTAGTGCTTTAATTTTTGCTAGATCTACTCTAACAAAAACTAAATTTGTGCCACTTTCTTCCACAGCTCTAAAATTAGGCACAATACACAGTCATAATCCTGGAGTATTTAGCCATACATGTATTTTGTGTTTTACTCAAGTACAAAGGTGTATAGTAGGACAAACATCTGTTCTCAACAATTATTCCTCTAGATTAATAAAATAAAAGGTATAAGGAGATTATTGTAGATGCTGTCTGTCAGAAGCAAAATCCAAATGTTCAACACTAAATTGAAAACAACTGTTTCTCTTCACAGATCTCCTCATGTTTTATCCTTCTGTTCTGATGTTCTGTTTTGTTGTCTGTAGTATTTCTCTGTAGCATTGAAAAAGACTCAATTCACTTACCAAACATCAGCAGTTTAACTAATTATTCCCTGTTCGCCAACCCTCAGTGTCAGAAAGCTCTTCTTCCTTTACACTGTAACTGTTTTGAAGTTGTGGTTTTTGTGAACAGCAAATCAGTGTGAATGAGTGTTTTTTACACTCTCTACTGCTCTGTTCAGTAAAAACTGCATTGAAAGGCTTTCTGACACTCCACAAATGTTTTTGACCCTTTTCTCCTCCCCCTCCTCCTTCCTTCTGTAAACTGCTCTTCTTAAGCTCCCCCAAGCACAAAAGGTAAAACATCCTGTTTGAGGCCATCGTAATGCTGTTTGTTGGGTGCTGCTGTATGTTTATGTACATTTTGTGCATGCAGGCTTTGGTTTCCAATATCTATGAGGTTACCGTATTTTTTGGGGACGCTAACTGTGATACTCATGACATTAATTTTGTGTGGTACTTGTATGCTGTTTGTCGAGTTAATGGCTCGAGTCATGCATCTTGGAAGTCTTTTGCATGTGTGATTAACCAAACATGTCTGTGATGTTAGCTGTGCTTTTCGATTATTTCCAATCAGGCAGTTTGGTCGTCTGTGTAAATGTGTGGTTACTTTTTGCTCCTCTGGTTGTTTTGTGCATTTATTTGTTTCTGTGTAGTTCTCTAAAATAAAAGCTTCATTGTGTTCTTGGTGGAAATCCAATAGTTCGTAATGACCATGCCAGGAGGTTCTGATTCTGATTTTGATGCCTTTTATCATTTTTAGTAGCTTAGTTTTTGTAATTTATTAATTGTATTGGTAACAATGAGCTATGTAATCAGAGCAATGACAATAACAGAACAAAAGGGTGCTTTGCCTCCCCACCAGCATGAGCTGGGCACTGAGCTGTGTCTTTTGACAGCTGGCAGGCTGGAGATCTTGGAAAGAGTTCTTCATGTCAGGAATTTGATCTCATTGACATCAAAATGGGTACGGATGGATGGATGAAGACACTTTTTGGACACACTAACTAGAATTAACAAGAAATATCCATTAATTCTATGTCTTTTGTCTCCTAACACTACTTTATTCCAGGTTTTAACACTGAAACCTCCATGAAAAACACTAGCACCAGCTTGGCCTGAGTGCCAGATAAGAATATTCAGCTTAAAAAGTGATGTCCATTAGGGCTTTGTGTTCTGGAGATCATATGTATCAACTTTCCAGCTACAAGGTCATACTATTTTTCCTGTTCTCTCCAGATCCTTTTCACTGTAACTAAGCCATCATCCCTTTGTTTGTACAGTATTTATTTGCCCTCTCTCCCTTTACTAGGCTGTCTTTTAAAATCTCTCACAGGAAAAGCAATCACTCATGCTGAAACGAACCCCTACGGGCAATTTAGGGAGACCAATTAACCTAGCATGTGCATTTTTTGATTGTGGGTGAAAGATGCCACAGTCAAGAACCTTGTTGCACCAAGAACATTGTTTCAGCAAGGCAGCCACTATGCAGTCTCCTCACAACTTACAGAACATATTAGTGGAGCCACAACACACCTTCAAGGGTCTGTAAGAGCTTATGCTTTTTGAGGGATCAGGGCTGTTCAGTACCGAAAGAAAGACCAATCTGGCGGTCATGCAAGTGAGCACTGGTAAAGATGTGTGGAAAAATATGCGACTGAGTGAAGAGTGTTTTTTTTTTTGTTTTGTTTTGTTTTTATCATGAGTTCAAATAAGTTGAAGAAACACTAAATAAAACAAATGAGAAAGTTGCACCCAGTGTATTGTCTGTTTATCAAGATTTGAAAAATTGCTGCCCAAAGAATCATAACAGATGACTACAAAAACTACACAGTTTAAAAGGAAAAGTGTTACCTCTGATTAAGGGGGATTTGAAAGTTGGCAGTATAATTGTTTGTTTAATCATTGCCAGCTTTTTTAGCTGTGGGGTATATTCTTAGTTCTCTTACAGAAGCCAACAAGGATTTTAGCTCTAGTGGTTTGCACAGAGAAGCATCATTAAACCTTGTCTCCAAGGCAACAAGGGTCACCTCATCTACCAGCACACAATTTGTCATAGTAACCTAGATTATGAGGTTCTCCAATAAAATACCAAACACAGGTCAGGGGTGTGCATCTAAGCTGTGTGAGGGGCTATATAGGTGTCTGTGTATTTATGTCAGAGGAGTGGAAAAACATTAAACCATACTGATTTGTTTTTCATCCCCAAGCCTGTACAAGAAAAACAACTCTTATGTGTAATTTACTGTGGGTAGAGAAATCCCTAAAGGTCACAAATAGGTAGTAAATTATTTTGCATTTTAATGAGTCTATGTTAAAAGTTAAATTCAAGAGTCTCAAGGGTGCAGCAGCTTTGGTGCTTCTCTTTTATTGATAAATAAAGTTAATCTAGGCAACTAATCCTCAAACTTTAAACACTGAATATTTTGAATGATTGCCATTAAAACCCTATTTTTGTTCTGTGACTAGTTTGGACAATAAAGCACAAGTTTAAAATCCTCTTTTTAAAAGTAGAATTAAGGAACACCTTCTGTCGCTAATTCGTTTGCCTGCTTTCCTTCTTCATTCCCTTATCATCAAGCATCAAGTATGCTTTTTCCCAAAGCAGCTGGAGGATGGTAGACTTTCACAAAGTGCTGTTATACTAAAATAAATAACTTCTTAGATTAATGTTCATGTGCAGAGAGTATTCAGTGAAGGGACTGCTTGTCGCTCTAGTGATATATGATCCAATAGACCTCTGCTTGGAAATAGATTTTGTATTTTTAGATGATGCTTTGCTCGTTCCTCCTGTCCTTTGATCGATCACATTCTCCAGCAGCAAGGCCATCCATTGTAACAACAGCTGTACTTAGGTGTGCTTTGTTCTCTCTTTGATGTCTAATGCTGCACACTGGATTGGTATTACCAGCTGTCTGAACACAGGTCACCAATCCCCTTTTCCTCGCTGTCTGAGGGAGACAGAATGGAGACCAAGTGTCCTTTCATTTGCCTGTCTATTACTGTTTGTAGAAGAGGTGAGCAGTGAAGGAAGTATGCTGTGCTGGAGGACTAATAATGGCTGACTGATTAAATAGTGTTAGTCCCAACAAAAAATGACTGAAGATGTATGATTTTGAAGTAAATACAGGGACATCAAAGAAAACAGTTTCGTCTTCTAGCCATGATTGCTCTGTCATATTCTATCTGACGGATGCACTGACTTTGGATTTCACAGTGGAACACCAGCCTGGATTGTGTTTCTCGACACTCTTCCTCTTGACTCTGGGAGGTAGATTCTCAAATGAAATGCAAATCTCCATATTTCTGGATCTTTTCTCTGGTACAGAGTGGCTTGCAACAATCAGCAGTCTTTGTGAACATAATCCAAATTATTAAATGGGCTTCCCGTCATAATCCTCTCAAGGCTGTCTTGTTTTTATACACATTTTCTACCAAACGTTTCCTTCAAATCAACCTTCTGTTTATTCGCTTGCATACACTTCTCTATCTTTAGGAGATTTATCTTTTGCGGTTTACCACCGGATGACTTAGTGACTGTCTGTTGGACAATTGTCAAGTCAACATTATTTGTTTAAGTTAAAAGTTGAGCTCATGTAATACTGAAATTTTCTGAGAAACTGTCTTGGGTTGTCATTAACTTAATGCCATAACAATCAAAATGAACAAAAATTGTAAATTCAAATACATGTAGTCACCTGAATTATATTTGAGATTCATTTTTTATTGTAATTACTAAAAGAGGTCTCTAATATTCTGACTGAGATGCTCTACTGCTATAGTATAGAGAAAGCAACATTTCACATTTCTTTAATTATTTTATGGTAGAAATAAATGTAGTGTTAAAGAATTGTGAGCTTTTTAAAAAAAATACATTTCTGGTTAGGCAAGGAAAGATAAATGTGACGTTAAATATCATAATTATTTCAACACTCTTTTTTTTTTTTTTTTTTAAGTCATGGTACCAATATCTAAACAGGAAAAACTTGCACATGTTAAGCTTCTTTTCCACAAGATCAAAGGCAGACTGAACACATTTTCGGGCAAATAAAGAACATGAATAAAACATG